>SNQJ01S0075197.1:21857-49766 GCA_010110895.2 Picea sitchensis | reverse complement strand
TTCTCAAAAATGAAAATTAACAACTTTATAAACATAAACAAAAATTAACAACTTTATAAACAGAAAATGCCTTGGATTTCCTGGGAAATTAGTGATTTAACTGTTGTCCAACCTGCTTTTCAAAATCTCTGCACATACCTAAATATTTATTTTTTTTAATTTGTAAATGCTTGGAAGAGTCAATGGCACCGAGAGATTATGAATGCTATAGTGAGGCAAATCGCATAAACAGTACATGTTTTCTCCCACCGAAATCCAGACCAAACTTGCCTCATTCTGCACACCTATGCATTTGTTAACACAAAAACAAAACAACTAAAGAGAAGGACCATGCCAGTAGATATCATCGTTTTATTGTTATTTTGGTAAAAATGCATACAGTCACGTTAATATAAAATTAAACATTCAACTTAACAAAATCTGATACAAACGTTTTCATTCTTAGTAACCTAATCTGCAAATCTAGAAGATCCAGTACTGAACATATTGCATCCAATCACATTGTGATTAAATGTCTTTCAATTAACTTGAAACTAGATATTGGTGTAAATTATAACAAAGAACATATTGCATCCAATCACATTGTGATTAAATGTCTTTCAATTAACTTGAAACTAGATATTGGTGTAAATTATAACAAATTGCTAAAATCTGCATGATCCTGCAAGGATTCAGATTCTAATGGCAGCTAACTTTTCCAACAGTGTACGCCCTAACAAGCAAAACTGGGCGGTAATAGCGCTTACGACCTGCACATCGTATCAGTTTGATATGGATACACAAATTTGTTCTAGAAGGACACATTTTGCATTATCTCCTCTTGTTTTAGGAATTTAGTTATGAGGTAATTATCAAAACACATTTTGCATTATCTCCTCTTGTTCTAGGAATTTAGTTATGAGGTAGTTATCAAACCGAGGAAGTACAATGTCATTCCAAGTAATTTATCCAGAATAATGTCAAGGGAATAAAGAGGATTCATAGATCAAATTACATACCCTAAACTTTTTAGAGTCAACTACCACGACACCTATAATGGCCCTTCAACCATTTGAGAAATGGGTTGTTGATTTCATAGTTCCATCAATCCTCTTTCTCAACACTAAGGAGCTAGTATCTATATCATTATTTCCATTGATTATATAACTAGATGGGTATAATCAAAACCAACCATAAACTTATCATCAGATACATTAACTAGGCTTATTTTAATGTGCCATGAGTTGGTATTTATTTTAATGTAATCTTTTGCCATGAGTTGGTATTTTTTTTAATGCCAGATACATTAAAGACGACGATAAGTGCCATGAGTTGGTATTTATTTTAATGTTAAATATTTTATTAAATTGCAAAGATAATGATGGGTGCTATGTGTTCTATTCCCAAAATGGAATTTATATATATTTTTTATATTTAAATATAGAAGGAAATTGATGATAACACAAAATAATATGTATTTATTTCTCTTTCTTTTAGTAGACTTCCTTAAAATGAAAATGAACAACTTTATAAACATAAACAGAAATTAACAATTTTATAAAAAGAAAATTCTTTAACAGAAAATGTTTTGGCTTTTTTGGAAAAGTAATGATTTAACTGTTTTCTAATTTGCTTTTCAAAATCTTTACATATATTGTCTTGGAGGTGTAGGATAGTTGGTGAAAGTGCGTCGTTAGCATTTCATGATGTTAAGTCACCCATTCAAAACTTGTTGGGACAAAAAATACAACCATATTAAAGATTGATAATTACAAACCAAAAAAATCTATTCAACATACCATATTTATGCTTTTTAATTTGTAAAAGAGATTATGAATGTTATAGTGAGGCAAATCGCATAAACAGTACATGTTTTCTCCCACCGAAATCCAAACCAAACTTGCCTCATTCTGCACACCTATGCATTTGTTAAAACAAAAACAAAACAACTAAAGAGAAGGACCATGCCAGTAGATAGCATCGTTTTATTGTTATTTTGGTAAAAATGTATACAGTCACGTTAATAGAAAACTAAACATTCAACGTAAACAAATCTGATACAAACGTTTTCCTTCTTAGTAACCTAATCTGCAAATCTAGAATATCCAGTACTGAACATATTGCATCCAATCACATTGTGATTAAATGTCTTTCAATTAACTTGAAACTAGATATTGGTGTAAATTATAACACATTGCTAAAATCTGCAGGATCCTGCAAGGATTCAGATTCTAATGGCAGCTAACTTTTCCAACAGTGTACGCCCTATCAAGCAAAACTGGGCGGTAATAGCGCTTAATACCTGCACATCATATCAGCTTGATATGGATACTCAGGTTGACGATCTAACCAAAGCTTGGTCAAGGATCTAATACATGGCTATTGATGTAGGGATGTTTCCGGTGAGACCATTTTCCAGCGCCATGGCCGAAGTGGAGGGCATTCATTTCCATTGGCACTTGCTGTTGAGATGTACCTCTAGCTAGGGAACTGATGTCCCACTGCGCACAGAGGGGGAAACTGCTGCATGAACCCTGCTCCGCCTTCTCGGCCTCTGCACGGTAAGTATTAGTTGCAGTGTTCCCATATAGGATCGATTGGATGTCTACCGACCAAGGAAAAGACTGTTGAACATTAGGGTTGCTATTGGATATTACAGACGGCATTTGAAATTGCTTGCTGTTGACATACTCAGCACTCAGTGAAGCCTCGTCTGAGGTGCCACAAGTCGCGAGCTCAACATAGCCAGCGACCAGTTCCTGATTCAAGTTATCAATCTGCCATGGAACAAATGATTTCAAACAAAAATGATTTCAAACATCTGATATAATATTTTCAAACATCTGAAATCAATACTTGTTATAACCCCACNAAGAATAAATATGGAGAATAACAGTTGATAAACCTCTTTCTGAAGAGAAAAAACATTGGATAAGAAGACTTGAATAGGGTTCTTGATCCAAGCCTCTGCCTCATACGATATGGTGGTCACAACATCACGTCGTTTATCCTCGGGCACATTCTGCAGCAACTTTGAGAAGTTTCTCGCTCCAAAGACCTTATGTATCGCACAAAATTGCGCCGCGCCCATATTCTCGGAGCAGAAAT
Source organism: Picea sitchensis (assembly GCA_010110895.2). Classification (NCBI taxonomy): domain Eukaryota; kingdom Viridiplantae; phylum Streptophyta; class Pinopsida; order Pinales; family Pinaceae; genus Picea; species Picea sitchensis. The sequence goes on along the minus strand of SNQJ01S0075197.1, from coordinate 46,679 downwards.
AAGGCGCGAATACACAACCTTCATCACACTTTCTCTTCAGAAAATTGCACGCTCCGCACGCCATTTTTACAGGCTTCTCTTCCCGACTCCTCTGTACTCTCCCCTTCAATCTTCCGACCTTTCTGATTTTAATTTGGAACAGAATCGACTCACTCCATGGCTGTGTATATGAAGAACAATACTATATAAAGTGCGGGCCTAATGACAACAATCGGGTTTTTTCTCGAATTTTGTTTTTTGGGTCCCTACTTCCCGCGTCCCTGCAACGACTGGGAAATTTGATTTTTGTGGTCCCTGATCCCAAGTTAGTTAAGTATCTTTGGGACGGTATTTTTGGATGGCTGGTGTATTTAGTGTATTGGTGTTTTTACGCCGAAAGGCCTACACCTATTGACAATGGGCACAATTAATGATCTTTTAACCTTATTTAATCTTAAACCCTAATCTGATGGTTATGCATTGAAGATGCTGGCATATTCTTAGTCGTCCTCCAAAATCAATGGATTAGATTTATTGTTCATAACTTTCTTGCATTTATCAAGGCATCCGTTAACATGTTTACTTTTTAACATTTACCTAATCACATTAAAAAATTACTGTAAGGATATGTAATTTCCACGTTCCATTTATCAACCTAATGCAGCCAAACGTTTCATATTACCACAGACAAATTACCACAAATGTTTTATATTGGAGGCATGCATTCTCAGTATATTGAGGGTACGCGTTCTCAGCCGCTACCTTTCGGCGTTCTCAGCCGCTGTGCTAGTCTATTATTATTAGTAAACAATATTAGCACAATATTATTGTATATATTACATCATACTAATAAATAATAATAATAATCTATTTTTAAGCTCGATTTGATTGGTAAAGTTTATGGAGGTATACATACCTTACCTGGATTTGAATTTGTGACCTCTTAGAAAGAAACACATGTTCTTAACCATTAGGCTCACTAAGGCTGTATAAATTCATAATAAATGTATACATTAGTATGACTTTTACTTTGTTTTATTTGGATCCTCAATTCTAACTTCAACGTTCTATAACTATCAATAAGCAAATGTATAAATTAGTATGACTTTTACTTTGTTTTATTTGGGTCCTCAATTCTAACTTCTATTTTCTATAATGATCAATAAGCAATATATACTCCTAAACTATTTTTATGGTTGGATGCATAATGATAATTATGACAAATAATGATGATTATGATTAAGGTTTATAATTATCAATAATAAATATATTTATGGCTGAATTACTTTATCTTTGAATGCACATTGCTAATTATGGAAACCAATGATGATCATGGTTAACATCCACTAAGACCATAATTGATCTATATGTATTATATAACAAAGTAATAAATGTTTTATAAGTTGGGATATTCACCCTTAGATTTAAAATGTTTCAAATCCATTCATTTATTTATTACTTTGCTACATGGTGCATATCGTTTTCAATAATTATCAATGTGCATCCAACTATAAAGTAATAAATGTTATACACGAGTGGGATATCCATGCCTAAGGGACTATAGCATTATTTTCATCTTTGACCATCCATTAGTTTGTTTTTGACTACAAATATTTTTCTCGCTATTTAAACTTAATAACCTAAGTTTGGAGTTTTAATCTTAAATAACTACGGAATCTATTCAATTCATGCCACTAAAATAAATATATGTAATACCATATATTGGATGTGAAGTGGAATGTTGCCACGTATTTTTTTTTGAACGATCTTGTAATGAAATTTGTAATAGAATACACAATCTTTGTTATATATATATGGCTGAATTATTTAATTATGGAAAATAATGATGACGATTAACCTCCACTAAGACGAGAATTGGTCTATATGTACTATGTAGCAAAGTAATAAATGCTATATAAGTTGAGGTATTCACCGTTAGATTTAAAATCCATAATGTTTCAAATACTAGCATTTATTTATTACTTTGCTACATAGTGCATATGGTTTTCAATAATTATCAATGTGCATCCAACGATAAAGTAATAAATGTTTTCGATAATTATCAATGTGCATCCAACTATAAGGTAATAAATGTAATGTTATCCAATGTTGTACATATGCTTTAACAAAATCATTATTTTTTTATAATATTTAAATTACATTCATCACACATCCAATTAGAAGTTTTCTCGCCAAACTCTAACTAAATTCTATTTTTTGAATCTTACGTTATACCTAAGTTTTGATTTTTAATCACCTAACACCCACACAATGCATTTTTTTTTCCAAACTTAGATAACCTAAGTTTGGAGTTTTAATCTTACATAACTACCTCATCTATTCATTAAGGTCATTAAATTCATGTCACTGGAATAAATATATGTGATACCATATATTGGATGTGAAGTGAAATGTTTCCATGTATTTGTTTTTGAACCATCTCGTAACATTCCACTACACAATCTAGTCTCTTTTCTTACTCTAGTATCTTTTCTCTCCTCCAACCTCTTTTTTCCATCTCTTCCTCTCTTATCTTTCCTCCTCTCTATATACCCCAGTGTGACTCTATAATTCTCTATAACTCACATAGATGGCTTTACATACAATGAGAACCATCTATGAAAAAAGTTCCATCATTTCTTTTTTCCTCTCCCATGGGTTGCATCTCTTTAACAATCCATCATTTCCTTTTTCCAAGTTCAATCATTTATTTTTTCCTCTCTCATGGGTTGCACTCATTTCTTTTTTCCTCTCTCATAGGTTGCAATCTCTTTAACAATCCATCATTTCCTTTTTCCTCTCCCATGGATTGCAATCTCTTTAAAAATGGGTACCACCCGGGTTCCATGAGGCAGGTGGAGTTGGATAAACTAATAGTGAATACAAATTCAAAGCTTAATCACTCCAATGAAAATGACATATAAGTGCATACCATGTGAAGTGGATTACTCAACTTTTTCATGAACACTTTTTAAAACATTAATTACATTGCAACTATTTTGATTGTAAATTCATGGTCATGGTAATTATAGGTTTTGATTGCAAATTCTTGGACACAGTAACTATATACATAAAGTTTTGATCCCAACTCTTGTAAATTCAATTATCACCATGATTATCATCATAATAAAGACATGAACTTATAAAAAATTAATAATTACAAAATTTACACAAAATAGACTAAGTCATTATGAATATTAACAAAATAGAATACAACTAAAGTTAAATGAATATTGTATAAAACCAAAATAATGACAACTGAGTCAAATACCATCCTATTTTAGAATAGGAGGAAATAATTGTATGCTCGTTGTTCATATGGTTATGGGTAAAGTTACACTATCAAATTTATTGAGTTATTATGGAAGTGTTAAAAAATGAATAACAATAGTAATATATTAACCTTTATAATTATTATATTTATTAATTATATATGATGATTTTTGGTGGCATAAGAAAAACATGCATACTCATGAATTTTTAAGTTGTTGAAACTTAAAATTCATTAATTTTATTTTTTTTTTACATAATTATTATAATTTTTTAGTACTTAATGAGTTTTGTATGGACACAATTAAATATTGTTGGAATATTCTTAGTCGTCCCAATAAATCAATGGTTGTGATTTCAACTACTAACTTCCTCACTATTATAAAGACATCCGTTTGCATGTTTATTTTTTTTATTTTTACTTAATCATATTTAATATTTACTATGATGGCTAGTTGATTGCCACCTCTGAATGATTAACGTTTCATTTTCTAAAGAGCCCAAGTTTACCAACCACGATTTTTACTCCAATTATTATTTGCTGGGCCGGATTTTCCTCGGTGGAACTCTTACCACGTCTATTATTTAATGCATAGGGTTTTGCGGTTATTTAATGCCCAAGCCTCGATTATTTCAGCGTTCACTAGCCACAAGTGACTTGTGGTTGTGCTAGTTATATAACAATTGTTATAGTTTTTTTTATAATAACAATTTTTATAATTTTCATAACAATTTTTATAATTTTCATAATAATTGTTATGAAAATTAACAACTTCTCTTAAAATGAAAATTAACAACTTTATAAACAGAAGCAGAAAATACCTTGGCTTGCCTTGAAAAGTAGTGATTTAATTGTTGTCAGCTTGCTTTTCAAAATCTCTGCACATACCTAACACCCTCTATAGAGGGGGAGGGGGAGCGGGCGCGGGGGGGGGAGAATTAATAGATAAACTTTATTATTAAAGTTTATCTATTAATGCCTTGGTGGGAGGGGGGAAGAATTAATAGATAAAATTTATTATTAAAGTTTATCTATTAATGCCCCTCCTCCCACCCTTTGGATAAAGTTTATAGATAAAATTTATTATTAAAGTTTATCTATAGAGGGTGGGAGGGGGGCAAATTAATAGATAAAATTTATTATTAAAGTTTATCTATTAATGCCCCCTCCTCCCACCCTCTATACATTTTCATAACAATTTTTATAATTTTCATAATAATTGTTATGAAAATTAACAACTTCTCTTAAAATAAAAATTAACAACTTTTTAAACAGAAGCAGAAAATACCTTGGCTTGCCTTGAAAAGTAGTGATTTAATTGTTGTCCATCTTGCTTTTCAAAATCTCTGCACATACCTAACACCCTCTAGATGCGTTTTGGTCCGCGTAAATGGGTAATGAGCTGCATTGAATGAGTTGGGGCGTTTTTCCTCTTTGCCACTGTAGTCTGTATGCGTTTGTATCGTCATGGTATGCGTTTTCCGTATTGAATCCATGCGTTTTTCTTGTAAATCTCAGCGTCGTTGCGCGTCGTATCTAGTCGGATTTTAATTTCTGTCTATTCTTTTTCTATCTTTTTGGCTTGGGTGTTTACGGTATCTAAGGGAATAAATCCCAGTGCTGTCGTGCGTGTCTGTTGCCTCGTTGCGTAACTGTGCAACCTACCCCTGCGTGTTATCCTGTTGGCTTATCATTTTATAACGAAAATGCAGGTACAACGCAGAGGGATAAGTTAATGTAGATCACTGTAATTAAATGATGTGGGAATTATTAATGTGACCCGTTGTTATTTTAAAATGACTTATTGAACGCTGTGGTAATTATTAGATGCGAGTCGTTGTGATTTAAAGACCGCATGCAATGAAATTTGAATGCGATATAATTGAGTAAGCTAATATGCCAGATAGATTGGTTCCCTGGAGTTATTGAAGGTGCGTAATGTACAAAAAGTTATTAGTTAGATTTAATGAAAGGTATTCCCTCGTTTGCTGTGTTACTGAATGAACATATTGCATGAAATTTTACTAGTTAGATTCAATGAAACTTATTCCCACATGGAATTTGATGTATACCCGTGAGTGTGTTGGGGGGGAATAATGCCTGAGAACGATATGTCAATGCAAAATAAAAGCAATACTAAAACGAAAAATTTGCTATTGTTTTAAGGGACAGCTAGTAGTAATGGACTTGTGTTATCTGCCGTGGCATTTATGAAATGCATTATAAATTGTTTAAAACGCATTTGATGTTTCTTGAATCCGCAAGATAAATATTGTTTTAAATTGCAAGGTTGATAATGATGTTCAATTTGAAAAGTTATTCTATCTTAAGGGTAAACGCCTGGTCATCAAGGGTCGGATTGGTAGTCCGTAGGTGGCGTTGTAGAACCCACTTAGCCTGGCTACTCCAGTTAGGATTGATGTCAATGTTAATTGGTCCCTTCGGTGTGAAATTTATGATTTACTCCAGAGGAATGTATCGACTGGTTGTTACCCTGACTGTAATGAGAAGCCGTCTCTTGAGGACATGTTAATTAGGGTTATTTTATTCATTTATTGTTTTCTCTAACATTGTTAATTTTCGTTCCTGAAAATTCTTAAAGAGTGTCGTTGAAAATAGGGTACACATTGTTAAATAATGTTCAATATATTGCTAAATATATTGTTAAATATTGTTAAATCTATTGTTAAATATGTGGTTAATTACTGTTAAATATATTGTTAAAAACGTTGGTAATATATTGTCAAATATTGTCAATAGTAGTATTGTGCATGTTAGATATATCAGTCCTGAAAGGCAATACTAAAAGATATTTCTTTATATATTAGAAATGTTATTAATTGTAGAGAATATTTATATGTTGGAATATATATTATTAAATGTGTGTTTAATCAATACACATTATATATTAATGAGGTAACATTGAAAGATATTTATTACTACATTGGAATTATTATTGCTAGTAGAGAATAATTGTATATTGGAATATATATTATTAAATGCGTGTTTAATCATTTGCACATTATGTATTAATGGCTAGGGTAATAATGATGAAGGTTGAAATAATTGATTAAGTGATAGTAGTAAAGGTAGTATGGTGTTGATGATTGTAGTGTTAAATAGTCATGGCTTTATAAGGTAGCAATGCAAGGTAACTATCAAAATGATGTAGTGAAATGAATGTTATGTTAGTGAATGTAAATTCCATGGAAAGTAATGATGTGAAAGGCACCGAATTGTTAGGTTAATGTTTTGGCCAAGCCAAGGCTAAGGCCATTAGGGTGCTTGGAATGAATAAGGGATGTAATGTATGATGTTTAAGCTTATGGACTTGCAACAGGTACAGGAAGAGTGTTATGGATTACATATGACAATTAATAATTGTTTATAAATATCGAATTTATAATGTATTGTTGGATATGAAATTGTCTTGTTCTTACCCTATCAGCAAATTGCAAGGTTAGAGTGGAAAGGTATGATCGTATTGGTATGTCAATGTTATGGAAATTATAAATAAAATGATATGGTTATCTTATCATGAGGTTAGTGTAAACTATTGATATGGACGAGACATACATGGTGATTGTCCTGGATTTACGAACATTAAACTACTCGGAGTTAGTAAAGGAGGGCTGATGATTATTAAACAATGTTAAACTTGGGTGTTCGTCGTCAGAGTCCTTGTCGCGCGCCTTCCGTAAGGGGCGCAAGTGTACTTCTTATTTATGTTGTGCTTGATAGTATTCAGCTGGTTGCTGGGTCTGTTGTGTTGGGTGGTCAGTGCTTTGGTCGCTAAATGTTTGCGTTGTGCACCTTATGCCTCTGGTCGTATATTGTTGCAGTTACTCATCGTGTGCCTTAAGTCTTCTTGTGATGAACAACGTGGTTTCGTCTTGTCGGTTGTCCAAGGCGTCACACAGTTAGGTGTGTTGTTATTTCTACACGCGTGCACACACTTAAAGAAAAAAAAAAAATTTGGCACATGTTACTAGAATGGTTGTCGTAATGAGGAGGTTATTTAAGTAGTGATTTAATGGTTGTCATATGGTATTAGAGCGGGTTCGACCCGAGACTTGGGATTCACTACGGTTTCCGTTGACATGATTATGATGATTATTCTGTCGCTAATCGAGCTGATTGTTGTGTGAAGGTAATCATGGTTAGAGGACGCTGTGGAGGCAGACGAAGGGGTGCTAGGGAAGGAGGCGTGACACCTCCAGCAGCATCCACGCCTGAGGGGTCTAAACCCCAGGGAGGCGAGCAGGTCCTTGGACAGGGACGTATAGCAGTTGGAGATGTTATTGGGATGACGAGATCCTTTCAGCGCATGTCCGAGGCTCTGATCAGCCGTTTGGATAGAGACGAGGCCAGGGCGCCGGCACCCCCTGAGGTTCTGCCGCGCGCACCGGCCGTCACAGGTAGCGTTCACCGTGAATTCGAGAAGGTAAATTTTCCCGAGTTCTTGAGCGCCCCGGACGGCGCAGCCACCGAGGCATGGTTGGAGAATATGGCGATGTGCTTCGCACTTCGCGATTATACCTCCAACATGAAGGTCTGCATGGTGGTCTTTCCACTAAAGGGGAGCGCTCTTCGATGGTGGAAGACGCTCCTGCCGCAGCTGATCATGGTCGTAGAAGACGTGTCATGGGAACTGTTCGAGGAACGGTTCTGAGAGAGGTGCCTTCCTGAGGAATTCATTGAGCGTCAGCTCAATGAGTTCAACGCATTACGACAGGGAGGTCGTATGGTACTCGAGTACGAGGCACGTTTTATGGCGCTACTCTAGTAAGCTCCACACCTTAACTTTGAGAAGCTTAAGGTCATCAGGTTCATGTTGGGCCTTAACGGCAGCCTGCGTGCAAGATTTAAAGGTTTGATGCCTCAAACCTTGCACGATGTCGTCCTGAAGGCAGTCGTTCAGGACAAGTTTAGCTTCATAGAGAGGGCTTCAGAAGCCAATCAGAAGGATGGAGGAAAGGTTACGGGCTGTGCCCTTAACCAGGGAGAGTTTGTCACGAGAGACAACTTGTACGTCACGATCTTAGTATCTTATGACGTCGTGATTGGTATGGATTGGTTGGAAACGCATGAAGCGATTCTCAACTGTAAGACGAAATGGTTGAGCTTGGTGGATGATGAAGGACAGAGATGTGTGATAGTAGGACGAAACCAGGGAGTATCCCTGAGGTTCGTCTCTTCCTTACAGTTACTAAAGAGTATGCACAAGGGGTGCAAGCTTATGTGATCCTTGCAACTAAACGAAAGGGGAGTAGCAGAAGGTCTAGAACATCTTCCGGTGGTGAAGGAGTTTGCGGACGTATTTCCATAGGAGTTGCCTGGGATGCCGCCAGAAAGGGAATTGGAGTTATTAGCCATCGTATATGCCTTAAAGGTATGGAGACACTACCTGGTTGGATGAAAATTTGAAGTAAGGACTGATCATTGTGGATTACAACACATTTTCACGCAAAACAACCTGAACGCGCGACAACGGCGCTGGTCGGAATTGCTTAGCGAGTACGACTTCGAGATTACCTACATAAAGGGAATAGTGAACCGAGTGGCAGATGCCTTGAGTCGGAGGCCACGCATATTTATTAATAGATAATCTTTATTATTAAAGTTTATCTATTAATGCACGGGTGGGAGGGGGCGAGAATTAATAGATAAACTTTATTATTAAAGTTTATCTATTAATGGCCCCTCCTCCCACCCTCTATAGAGGGTGGGAAGGGGGTGAATTAATAGATACACTTTATTATTAAATTTTATCTATTAATGCCCCCTCCCACCCTCTATTTATTTTTTTAAATTTGTAAATGCTTGGAAGATTCAATGGCACAGAGAGATTATGAATGTTATAGTGAGGCAAATCACATAAACAATACATGTTTTCTCCCACCGAAATCCAAACCAAACTTGCCTCATTCTGCACACCTATACATTTGTTAAAACAAAAACAAAACAACTAAAGAGAAAACTATAAAAGGTGGGAAGGGGGAGAATTAATAGATAAACTTTATTATTAAAGTTTATCTATTAATGCCCCCTCCCACCCTCTATTTATTTTTTTAAATTTGTAAATGCTTGGAAGATTCAATGGCACAGAGAGATTATGAATTTGAATTTTATAGTGAGGCAAATCACATAAACAGTACATGTTTTCTCCCATCGAAATCCAAACAAAACTTGCCTCATTCTGCACACCTATGCATTTGTTAAAACAAAAACAAAACAACTAAAGAGAAGGAACATGCCAGTAGATAGCATCATTTTATTGTTATTTTGGTAAAAATGTATACACTCACGTTAATAGAAAACTAAACATTCAACGTAAAAAGGCTAATACAAACGTTTTCATTCTTAATAACCTAATCTGCAAATCTAGAATATCCAGTACTGAACATATTGCATCCAATCACATTGTGATTAAATGTCTTTCAATTAACTTGAAACTAGATATTGGTGTAAATTATAATACATTGCTAAAATCTGCAGGGTCCTGCAAGGATTCAAATTCTAATGGCAACTAACTTTTCCAACAGTGTACACCCTAACAAGCAAAACTGGGTGGTAATAGCGCTTAAGACCTGCACATCATATCAGTTTGATATGGATACATAGGTTGATGATCTAACCAAAGCTTGGTTGAGGATCTAATACATGGCTGTTGATGTTGGGCTGTTTCTGGTGAGACCATTTTCCAGCGCCATGGCCGAAGTGGAGGGCATTCATTTCCATTGGCACTTGTTGTTGAGATGTACCTCTAGCAAGGGAACTGATGTCCCACTGTGCACACACGGGGAAACTGCTGCACAAACCCTGCTCCATCTTCTCGGCCTCTGCACGGTAAGTATTAAGTGCAACATTCCCGTATAGGATCGATTGCATGTCTACCGGCCAAGGAAAAGACTGTTGAACATTAGGGTTGCTATTGGATATTACAGACATCATTTGAGATTGCTTGCTGTCGACATACTCAACACTCAGTGAAGCCTCGTCTGAGGTGCCACACGTCGCGAGCTCAACATAGCCAGCAGCCAGTTCCTGATTCAATTTAGTAATCTGCCATGGAACAAATGATTTCAAACATCTGATGTAATATTTTCAAACATCAATATTGAAATCAATACTTGTTATAACCCCTCCAAAAAAAGAAACATGGAGAGTGGCAGTTGATAAACCTCATTCTGAAGAGAAAAAAACATTGGACAAGCAGCCTTGAATAGGGTTCTTGATCCAAGCCTCTGCCTCATACGATATGGTGGTCACGACATCACGTCGTTTATCCTCGGGCACATTCTGCAACAACTTTGAGAAGTTGCTCGCTCCAAAGACCATATGTATCGCATGAAATTGCGCCGCGCCCATATTCTAGGAGCATAAATAAGGCGCGAATACACAACCTTCATCACACTTTCTCTTCAGAAAATTGCATGCTCCGCATGCCATTTTTACAGGCTTCTCTTCCTGACTCCTCTGTACTTTCCCCTTCAATCTTCTGGCCTTTCTGATTTTAATTTGGAACATAATCGACTCACTCCATGGATGTGTATATGAAGAACAGTACTATATAAAGAGCGGGACTAACGACAACAATTGGGTTTTTTCTCTAATTTTGTTTTTTGGTTCCTACTTCCCGCGTCCTTGCAACGGCCAGGAAATTTGTTTTTTGTGGTCCCTGATCCCAAGTTAGTTAATTATCTTTGGGACGATATTTTTGGATGGCTGGTGTATTTAGTATTGGTGCTTTCTATTATTATTAGTAAACAATATTAGCACAATATTGTATACATTACAACATAATAATAATTAATAATAATAATAATTTATTTTTAAGTTCGATTTGATTGGTAAAGTTTATGGAGGTATACATACCTTACCCTGTCTAAATTTGAATTTGTGATCTCTTAGAAAGAAACACATATAAATTCATAATAAATATATACATTAGTATGACTTTTACTTTGTTTTATTTGGGTCCTCAATTCTAACTTCAACTTTCTATAATGATCAATAAGCAAATGTATACATTAGTATGACTTTTACTTTGTTTTATTTGGGTCCTCAATTCTAACTTCAATTTTCTATAATGACCAATAAGAAATATATACTCCTGAATTATTTTTATGGTTGGATGCATATTGATAATTATGACAAATAATGATGATTATGGTTAAAGTCTATAATTATCAATAATAAATATATTTATGGCTGAAATACTTTATCTTTGGATGCACATTGCTAATTATGGCAAACAATGATGATCATGGTTAACATCCACTAAGACCATAATTGATCTATATGTATTATATAACAAAGTAATAAATGTTATATAAGTTGTTATATTCACCCTTAGATTTAAAATGTTTCAAATCCATTCATTTATTTATTACTTTGCTACATGGTGCATATTGTTTTCAATAGTTATCAATGTGCATCCAACTATAAAGTAATAAATGTTTTAAATAATTAGCAATGCACATCCAACTATAAAGTAATACATGTTATACATGGCTCAGATATCCATGCCTAAGGGACTATAGCATTATTTTCATCTTTGACCATCCATTAGTTTGTTTTTTACTACAAATATTTTTCTCGCTATTTAAACTTAATAACCTAAGTTTGGAGTTTTAATCTTAAATAACTACGACATCTATTCAATTCATGCCACTAAAATAAATATATGTAATACCATATATTGGATGTGAAGTGGAATGTTGCCACTTATTTTTTTTTTGAACGATCTTGTAACCAAATTTGTAATAGAATACACAATCTTTGTTATATATATATATGGTTGAATTATTTAATTATGGAAAATAATGATGACGGTTAACCTCCACTAAGAAGACGAGAATTGGTCTATATGTACTATGTAACAAAGTAATAAATGCTATATAAGTTGGGATATTCACGTTTAGATTTAAAATCCATAATGTTTCAAATACTAGCATTTATTTATTACNACGATCTTGTAACCAAATTTGTAATAGAATACACAATCTTTGTTATATATATATGGATGAATTATTTAATTATGGAAAATAATGATGACGGTTAGCCTCCACTAAGAAGATTAGAATTGGTCTATATGTACTATGTAACAAAGTAATAAATGCTATATAAGTTGGGATATTCACGTTTAGATTTAAAATCCATAATGTTTCAAATACTAGCATTTATTTATTACTTTGCTACATGGTGCATATGGTTTTCAATAATTATCAATGTGCATCCAACTATAAGGTAATAAATGTAATGTTATCCAATGTTGTACATATGCTTTAACAAAATCATTATTTTTTTATAATATTTAAATTACATTCATCACACATCCAATTAGAAGTTTTCTCACCAAAATCTAACTAAATTCTATTTTTTGAATCTTACGTTATACCTAAGTTTTGATTTTTAATCACCTAACACCCACACAATGCATTTTTTTTTCCAAACTTAGATAACCTAAGTTTGGAGTTTTAATCTTACATAACTACGACATCTATCCATTGAGGTCATTAAATTCATGTCACTGGAATAAATATATGTGATACCATATATTGGATGTGAAGTGAAATGTTTCTACGTATTTGTTTTTGAACCATCTTGTAACATTCCACTACACAATCTAGTCTCTTTTCTTACTCTGGTATCTTTTCTCTCCTCCAACCTCTTTTTTTCATCTTTTCCTCTCTTATCTCCTAATATATTTTATGAGTTTCCTCCTCTGTATATACTCCAACCTCTTTTTTCCATCTCTTTCTCTTTTATCTTTCCTCCTCTCTATATACCCCAACGCGACTCTATAACTCTCTATAACTCACATAGATGACTTTGCATACAATGAGAACCATCTATGAAAAAAGTTCCATCATTTCTTTTTTCCTCTCCCATGGGTTGCATCTCTTTAACAATCCATCATTTCCTTTTTCCAAGTTCAATCATTTATTTTTTCCTCTCTCATGGGTTGCAATCATTTCTTTTTTCCTCTCTTATGGGTTGCAATCTCTTTAACAATCCATCATTTCCTTTTTTCCTCTCCCATGGGTTGTAATCTCTTTAAAAATGGGTACCACCAGGGTTCCATGAGACAAGTGGAGTTGGATAAACTAATAGTGAATACAAATTCAAAGCTTAATCACTCCAATGAAAATGACATATAGGTGCATACCATGTGAAGTGGATTACTCAACTTTTCATGAGCACTTTTTAAAACACTAATTACATTGCAACTATTTTGATTATAAATTCATGGTCATGGTAATTATAGGTTTTGATTGAAAATTCTTGGACACAGTAACTATATACATAAAGTTTTGGTCCCAACTCTTGTAAATTCAATTATCACCATGATTATTATCATAATAAAGACATAAACTTAGAAAAAATTAATAATTACAAAATTTACACAAAATAGACTAAGTCATTATCAATATTAACAAAATAGAATACAACTAAAGTTAAATGAATATTGTATAAAACCAAAATAATGACAATGAGTCAAATACCATCCTATTTTAAAATAGGAGGAAATAATTGTATGCTCGTTATTCATATGGTTATGGGTAAAGTTACACTAACAAATTTATTGAGTTATTATGAAAGTGTTAAAAAATGAATAACAATAATAATATGTTAACCTTTATAATTATTATATTTATTAATTATATATGATGATTTTTGGTGGTATAAGAAAAACTTGCATACTCATAAATTTTTAAGTTGTTGAAATTTAAAATTCATTAATTTTATCTTTCTTTTACATAATTATTATAATTTTTATATAACAATTGTTATAATTTTTTTTTACATAACAATTTTTATAATTTTCATAATAATTATTATGAAAACTAATCAAGCCTCTTAAAATGAAAATTAACAACTTTATAAACATAAACATAAAATTCCTTAACAAAAAATGCGTTGGCTTGCATTGGAAAGTAGTGATTTAACTGTTGTCCAACTTGCTTTTCAAAATCTGTGCACATACCTAAACATTTATTTTTTTAAATTTGTAAATGTTTGAAAGATTCAATGGCACAGAGAGATTATGAATGTTATAGTGAGGCATATCGCATAAACAGTACATGTTTTCTCCCACCGAAATCCAAACCAAACTTACCTCATTCTGCACACCTATGCATTTGTTAAAACAAAAACAAAACAACTAAAGAGAAAGACCATGCCAGTAGATAGCATCGTTTTATTGTTATTTTGGTAAAAAAGTATCCAGTCACGTTAATAGAAAACTAAACATTCAACGTAAAAAGGCTGATACAAACGTTTTCATTCTTAGTGACCTAATCTGCAAATCTAGAATATCCGGTACTGAACATGTTGCATCCAATCACATTGTGATTAAATGTCTTTCAATTAACTTGAAACTAGATATTGGTGTAAATTATAATACATTGCTAAAATCTGCAGGATCCTGCAAGGATTCAGATTCTAATGGCAGCTAACTTTTCCAACAGTGTACGCCATAACAAGCAAAACTGGGTGGTAATAGCACTTAAGACCTGCACATCATATCAGTTTGATATGGACACACAGGTTGATGATCTAACCAAAGCTTGGTCGAGGATCTAATACATGGCTATTGATGTTGGGATGTTTCTGGTGAGACCATTTTCCAGCGCCATGGCCGAAGTGGAGGGCATTCATTTCCATTGGCACTTGCTGTTGAGCTGTACATCTAGCCAGGGAACTGATGTCCCACTGCGCACACACGGGGAAACTTCTACACGAACCCTGCTCCGTCTTCTCGGCCTCTGCACGGTAAGTATTAAGTGTAGCGTTCCCGGATAGGATCGATTGCATGTCTACCGGCCAAGGAAAAGACTGTTGAACATTAGGGTTGCTATTGGATATTACAGACAGCATTTGAGATTGCTTGCTGTCGACATACTTAGCACTCAGTGAAGCCTCGTCTGAGGTGTCACACGCCGCGAGCTCAGCATAGCCAGCGGCCAGTTCCTGATTCAATTTAGCAATCTGCCATGGAACAAATGATTTCAAACATCTGATGTAATATTTTCAAACATCAATATTGAAATCAGTACTTGTTATAACCCCCCCCCCAAAAAAAGAAACATGGAGACTGGCAGTTCATAAACCTCGTTCTGAAGAGCAAAAGCATTGGACAAGCAGCCTTGAATAGGGTTCTTGATCCAAGCCTCTGCCTCATACGATATGATGGTCACGGCATCACGTCGTTTATCCTCGGGCACATTCTGCAGCAGCTTGGAGAAGTTGCTCGCAGCACGGATATGTATCGCACGAAATTGCGCCGCACCCATATTCTCGGAGCAGAAATAAGGTGCGAATACACAGCTTTCATCACACCTTCTCTTCAGAAAATTGCATGCTCCGCACGCCATTTTTACAGGCTTCTCTTCCCGCCTCCTCTGTACTCTCCCCTTCAATCTTCTGGCCTATCGGATTTTAATTTGGAATGGAATCGAGTCACTCCATGACTGTGTATATCCAGAACAGTACTATATAAAGAGCGGGCCTAATGGCAACAATCGGATTTTTTCTCTAATTTTTTTTTTGGGTCCCTACTTCCCGCGTCCCTGCAACGGCCAGGAAATTTGTTTTTTGAATTCCCTATTTCAAAGTTAGTTAAGTATCTTTTGGACGGTCTTTTTGGATGGCGGGTGAATTTAGTATTGGTGCTTTCTATTATTAGTAAACAATATTCACCTTGCACAATATTAATAAATGTGGTATACATTACATAATAATAATAAATGTGGTATACATCACATTATAATAATAAATAATAAATGTATATCTTAGTATGAATTTTACTTTGTTTTATTTGGGTGCTCAATTCTAAATATATAAATGGATTTATTAAATTTTATTATTCATTAACAAATAAATGGTTTCCCTTCATTTATCTGGTGTTAATATTTTAATTTATGTTAATTACTTAAGTGGCAATCAGTTAGCTATTAAAGTAATTTTTAAATATGATTAGGTAAATGTAAAAAAGTAAACATATAAACGGATGTCTTTATAATAGCTAGGAAGTTAATGATTGAAATCACAACCATTTATTTTGTGTGACTACTAAGAATATTCCAGCCATATTTAATCTTGTCCATAGAAAACTTATTAAGCACTAAACCCCTATTAAATATGCTCATTGTCAATAGGTGTAAGCCTTTGACGTAATTACATAATAATAATAAATGTGGTATATATTACATTATAATAATAAATAATAAATATATACATTGGTATGAATTTTACTTTGTTTTATTTGGGTGCTCAATTCTAAATATATAAATGGATTTAGCTTGTTGAAAAATTCTTGGGGCACTCAGATTATACAAACATAGTCACTCAAATCTATATATCTAACCATTCATCATTGGATTTCGGGCAAAATCAAATGGAAAAAGTGGCTAAATAACCTCTATAATTATCAATAAGAAATATATTTATGGATGAATTACTTTATCGTTGGATGCCCATTACTAATTATGAAAAAAAATGATGATGATGGTTGATGCCCACTAAAACCATAATTGGTCTATATGTACTATGTAACAAAGTAATAAATACTATATAAATTGGGATATTCACGATTATATTTAAAATGTTTCAAATCCAATAAGTTATTTATTACTTTGCTACTTGGTGCATATGGTTTTCAATAATTATCAAAGTGCATCCAACTATAAAGCAATAAATGTTTTCAATAATTATCAATGTGCACCCAACTATAAAGTAATAAATGTTATATAGGTTCCGAAATATCAGTTGGAATTAGTCATTTATTAGTCCCCCAAGAGAGACAGTAACATTATTTTCATTGTTTACTATCCATTAGTTTGTTTTTGACTACAAATATTTTTCTAGCTATCCAATGTTGTACATATGTATGCTTAACAAAATAATTATTTTTTCATACTATTTAAATTACTTTTATCACACATCCCAATTAGATGTCCTATGACCAAACTCTAACCAAATGCTATATTTTCAATCTTAGGTTATACTTAAGTTTTGAGTTTTAATCATGGAACACCCACACAATGCATTTTTTTTCCAAACTTTGATAACCTAAGTTTGGAGTTTTAATCTTAGATAACTACTATATCTATTCATTGAGGTCATTAAATTCATGTCACTAAAATAAATATATGTGATACTATATATTGGATGTGAAGTGCAATGTTGCCACGTATTTGTTTTTGAGCAATCTTGTAACCAAATTTGTAACAAAATTTATAGTTATTAACATTCCACTATCACTTTGGTCTCTTTTCTCACCCAACCTTTTTTTTCCGTCTCCATCTCTCTTATCTCCTAATATATTTTAGGAATTTCCTCTTCTGTATATACCCCAACTAGACTATCTCTATAACTATATAATTCACATAAATGGCTATGCATACAATGAGAATCATCTATGAACGAAGTTCCATCATTTCTTTTTTTCTCTTCCAAGGGTTGCAATCTCTTTAACAATCCATCATTTCCTTTTTCCTCTCTCATGGGTTGCAATCTCTTTAAAAATAAATTCGGGTACCATGAGGGTTCCACAAGGCAGGTGGAGTTGGATGCACCAATAGTGAATGTACAAATTCAGAGCTTAATCACTCCAATGAAAATGACATATACGTGCATACCATGTGAAGTGGATTACTCAACTTTTTCATAAGCTGAGTTTTGGCCATTTTTATTTATAAGGTAATAAATGTTATATAGGATCGGAAATATCATTTGGAAGGGACTATAACATTATTTTGGCCATTTTTAAAGCACTAATTACATTGTAATTGTTTTGATTGTAAATTCATGGTCATGACAATTATACATTTTGATTCCAAATTCTTGGACATTATAGGTTTTGATTGCAAATTCTTGGACATGGTAATTGTCGATAAACAATATATATATATATATATATATATATATATATATATATATATATATATATATATATATATATATATATAGTTGAATATTAATTATGGAAACTATTGATGATGGTTAAAGTCCACTAAGACCAAAACTGGTATATATGTACTATGTATTGAATTATTTAATTATGGAAACTATTGATGATGGTTAAAGTCCACTAAGACCAGAATTTGTTTATATCTACTATGCAACAAAGTAATAAATGCTATATAAGTTGGGATATTCATGGTTAGATTTAAAATCCATAATGCTTCAAATACTATCATTTATTTATAAGGTAATAACTGCTATATAGGATCGGAAATATCATTTGGAAGGGACTATAACATTATTTTCATCATTGACCATCCATTAGTTGGAGTTTTAATCTCATCTATTCATTGATGTCATTAAATTCATGTCATTGGAATAAATATATGTGATACCATATATTGGATGTGAAGTGCAATTTTCCCATGTATTTGTTTTTTGAATGATCTTGTAACCAAATTTGTAACAAAATTTAGAGTTATTAACATTACACTACACAATATTTGTTATCTTTGACTATTCACTCTAGTATCTTTTCTCACTCTAGTCTCTTTTCTCTCCCAACCTCTTTTTTCCATCTCTTCCTCTCTTATCTCCTAATATATTTTATGAGTTTCTTCCTCTCTAAACTTCTGAAAAGAGTAGGAAAAACTTAGCGAACCAAACCCCCCACAATCCTTAAAATTTTGGGTATAGAATATACAATAAACAGAGACTCCATGCTACTAACGATCTCAGATTTTTCAACAATCAACAAAGAATACACGATAAATACAGATTAACAATTTTCAACGAGGATATACCATTCTACAGAGATGAATTATCGAAAACTTAAACATAATATACAACTTTGGATCTAGTACTCATTTCAATAGAGAATCCATCATAAGAATTTGTTTGGATTTAAAATGAAATTCAACAAGAAACTCATGATAAAATTCATAACTAATTCCTTGGTTTACCAATGGACAATGCACTGTTAAATTCCTAATATAATCTCAACAAAAACTCTGATCAATATACTTCAATTATGGATGAAAATATATATTTTAACCATAGGCTATACATAATAAAAATTCACATTGTACAAGGAAGATCAAGGCACTCAATTAAAGTTCGGAAATGTCCAAAATTTACAATGAAGATTTAAACTATAACCTGTAACTACTATTCGTTTGGAAACAAATGTAACACTTGGCATTGAACCTTCCAATGAATCTACAGTGACTCCATCAATATATTATACTAATACACTTGTAATATAAATAAATTCAGAATATAAAAATATCAGGACCAATGGAAGCTGCATAATGAAGATGCCCTTCAAGTATTGTGCTCCTTCCTTTTCTTCGATTACCAATTACAGATACTTCATCGATACCTCCCAGCCAATTCTAGGGGTAGTCTTATTCCCCCTTTCCCCCCAAGCCACAAAGAGGCCAATTACAAAAACCAGAACACAATAGCTTCCAATCTTGCCTTGCAAGGAAGAGCTTCCACTCTTTTGCAATCTTGGAGTCCCAACTCTCACAAGTAAAACATAGTCAATCAAAAATTCGGCAGCATAATAGTGTTCTCCCTAAGGTCTGATCCCTTCTCCCTTCTACATCATTTTTTTTATATAAATATTCTTCACTGACACCTGTCCTCATTCACAGTCATTAATTTTTAATAATTTAATTACAAGATTATTCACCCACTACAGGTATCACACTCTCCCTAGGTTGCACAAGTAATTTCTCTTTTTATTTTTATTTAAAATTCATTTTCCTTCATATTCCCCAATGTGTTCCTATTTTTCCTCTTAGTTGTCTATTAGTTCCCCAATCCCTTAATTAATGGGTGTCTCCTAACAAGATACTAGTTAGAGTCTGATTAAGAGTCTTCTTCTAGTTAGACTAGTGGTGGGTAGACATCAATATTCTATTCTATGCACACACATTCTCTTAAGTTATTATTGTTTTTAATTAGAATATCTTTTTATTAATTTCATGCACACATGTAAATTTTATCAAATCCTTATATTTTTACTTACCATTCCCTAAAATTTGATTTATCTCAAACCTTTAACTCATGTCACAATTCATTTAGTTCTTTATTTAATTTTAGAATTAAAATTAGGCTTAGAATCTTGTTAGTCTTTTCAATTAAAATCTGTTGTTTAATTTATTAGTTAATCCAACAAGATCTAAATATTTCCATACTTCCTAGGCCACCTAGATTTATTGATTCACATTTTAGTTATGCGACGTGCCCTTCAAGATTCACCTCCATGCTCTAAGGGTGCCACTCGTGGTTGAATTATTTTGGAAGTTTGTTCATCTCCCTTGGAGTCAAAACTCAATTCATTCGACCTTGTAAGAGACTAAGGGCTTCTAAGGAATAAGGACTCTGCCTTATTGCGCACCCCTTAGAAATATTCATGAGAGACTATCTTAGTCCGCCCTCACGACATCGTGGACCACCCAAACTAGGACATCATTAACATACAGTTCTGGCCATGGTGGGAGTGCTAGTAGGCTATGATAGGGACACTACCACACCTCTCCCTGAATTTATGGTTTTTTTGCATGACCCCTTTACTCCTTATGTGATTTGGATTAACAAGCATTGTTAAGCCTGCATTCACTGACAAAAACAATGTCAATAATCCATATACATAAATCATACTAAATCCATCATACATCACATGTGTCTAAAATGAAATACTCAAATAAATACAATCCACTCCCTCACTCAATCCAAAGTCCAGGGAATCCCATTGATGCCATCGACATCCATAACTTGTCATGTGTCTTGCGCGCTCAGGAAATTTCATTAATAACATCTATCAGTTTATATACATCATAATAATAATAAGTCACAACACATCATCATCATCATATATATAACCCATAAGCGAAATGAAATCATAATATACCATAACCGGATCACTTGTATGCAAGTGTCCTCAAAGAATAAGTCAATAAAAGTTTGCTCAGTAGAGCAGGATATTACATACACCCCCGCTTGTTTTAAACTTTGTCCTGAAGTTTGTACAGTATATAAAAGCCTGTAAATAAATGTATCTGACGTAGATATATATGTCTAATCTCTCAAACAAGTAAGGAAATTGTTGCCACATGTTATATGCATCTTCCCATGTAGCCGAGTGTGGACCATAGTTTTCCCACTAGACCTTGACCTGATTGACTATTCGACATTGTAGTTATCGAATGCTATGGTCCCAAATGTGGATTGGCTCCACCATGAGAGCACCCTCGCCCGACACCTGCAAATATATCATGTCAATGACATGTGAAGGATCACTAATCTAATGTCTCAAAACAGATACATGAATTACATCGTGCATACGCCTCAAAGAATAAGGCAAGGCTAGTCAATAAGCCACATGCATGTTGATGCTTAAAAGTGCAACATTGGGTACCATGCTCGCAAATGATTTCCAAGGTTTATTATTTAATTATATTAATAATTTACTAGTAGGTGGGACCCCTTGTTTGACTTATGGAACTATGATGGAGAAGAGACACTTATATTTTGTTTTCCTATGTATTGGTTGCGACACAATTTCTATAGCTTGTTTGCTTCAAATCATGGTTAAAATTCCTGTGATAAGAACTTTTGGGTAGGATTGTTAAAACATGAAAGAATGTGGTCTTGATTACCTCTCATAAAATGTGATATGTTTCTTTAATGGGTGAAGGAATATCACTCCAGTTTGGTTTTGATTTTATATAGACTATATTGTACATGGGTGACCACCCAAACTCTTGCTACAATTGTGGTGCACATTATTTTGATAGCAATATTAATTGTATTCCTAGAAAATATTCATATGTTAAATGGAATGGTGGCAAAGGTTGGAGCATTTTTAAGTTGGAGCATATGCGAACTATGGGATAGTGGATTTATATTGATCGATGGGAATGTTAATGGAATGTGAGATGTATAATGAACTTGTATCATACTAGTGATGAATGAATTCCAAGGGAGAAGCGATGTGCAGTAAATGCACGTCACTCTTACTCACCTTGAGCCCGCCACCCTAGTCATTTGCATTGCATTATGTTAGTTATTGTTGCTCCAACTTGCTCGATCGTGGAGGAATAATACACCTTGGTCATTTCTCCTTAAGAAATATTTTACAAGTATGGGGTTTTTCTTACTTCTCCATCCATGAGCTTCACTCTGCTCTTAAATCAAGTGTTGGCTCGTGTTGCTCGTGGTGTGTGTATTTCTCAAGTTGTCATGATGTTTTCAGACTGTGTATTGGTTGTTTTCAAACTTTGGTTTCCTCTGGTGGTTTTTTGAGACTATTGGAATTTTAAGAAAAATAAAGGTCATGAGTGTCTATGTTGTGTGTAACTGTTCACGATTTTTTCTCAGAAAAGGAGTGTTGTTGGGATTTCTTTGCCTCCAGTTTCTTGTTGGATTTCCTCTCTGTTCGAAGTTGGGTTTTCCCTGCCTTACCTCTAGGTTTTTTGTGAACACTCATGTATGCCAATGCACCTCCGCTATAACCTCCACTCTGTGACTATTAATGTAAGGCACATGTGCAGTAAAATTTATGTGTTTTTTAATGGACAAACCCTTAGCTTGTTTATTCCATTCTCTTCTACCACTTACTATCACTGTTATACATCAAACACTATGCATTATTGTGAAAATGTTTCTTACCTAGAATATGGCGGGAATATTATTCTTGCTCTTTTACTTGGACACATGTTTAATTGGTCACTTGCTTGGAAATTATGGAAGAAGAATTGCACCCACTTATTCATTGGAAGTTATAGTCTGTCTTTATGAAGCTTATGAGTTCGATAGCAAATGTTGCATATCCTTGTTTAAAAATAAACTTGCCATGTTTATCGAATTTACAAACACCTGTGTATAAGATGTTTGATGCTCGAATTCAATAATAGGAACCAAAATGAAATTGATGAGGAATTGTGATGAATTATTGGCTCGATTAAATGGTGATTATGAACATAGATTTTTTTTGAGGAATTGCACAGGACCCTGTGGGATTTAAGAACTTTTTTGTTGGTTGGTATTGTGAGTTGTGACTTGTTCAGTCCAAGAATGTTGTGGTATTTCCTGTAGCAATTGTGATACTCCTCATTTTGTTTCTATTATATAATGCCACCATTTTTATTATGGTTATTTTGGTTAAATAAAATTCTTGGCATATCACATCGGTTACTGTGTAATACAGTTTTGAAGGCCAGTGAGAAATTTTGTTAAGGAAGCATCAGATTTGGGTTATTGTTTGGAACAAAGCATTGTTTAAACTTTAAAATTTTGAACAAAAGGATATTTTGTTTATAAGTTTACATTAGAGACAACATGGTTTGATTTTCATTTGAAAAATATCTGTATCTTTTTCCCCACCATTCTATCATTTTTCGCTAATTACATTCTCTCCACGATCTCGATTTCACTTATTCATCTGTGTTTTGTGATATTGATTTTAAAGAGGAGTCTGTGTGGAAGAAAAGGAAAGTTAACATAGCAAGAGTTGAGGAATGATATTCTTGATATTTTTATATACACAATTAACTATTTTATTAATTGTTGAACAATATTCATACATTGATACCCTCCATGATACCATTTTTCTCTAATTACACTCCCTCCATATTTCCCATTAACCCTATAATTCCCTGTTCACATGGATATTAACAAATGATGTGTTATGGATGGATTTGCATGTATCTCATATTAATTTTAGAGCCAATTTTTTATTCATGTAAGAAGAGTTTCATGTATGGTTTATTAAGAGCTTCATTACTGACAAACGATTGCTATAGGATGAGATTTTTTAGTAGAGGAAGCAATGGTCGAAATAACAGAGGCAAGGGAAATTGGAATCGAGGCCATAGGAGGCCTAGATATTCTATGCATTTTGATTCTGACCTGCAAGAGTTAAACTAGATGTTTCAAGTTGGGTTCTTTAATTGGGTTGGCCCATGGTGTCTTACATCCCTAACTAGAGAGGACCCCTTTTTAGCCTCCTCAAAATTTCCCTGGAATTCATGTTCCTCCACATGTCTCATTGTAGCCCTAGGTTCCTGCTAATGACAGTTGGCAAGAAATTTTCCACTAGCCTGTCTCTCACCATCGTGGTTGGCCCATGATGTCATTGCATTTACCACCGCCAATTAATCCCAATGTTCAAATTTCTCCTGTTGTTTCTCCTGTACAATCCTTGCATGCTAGCAAGAGATTAAAAACTAACATTCTACAACCTGTGCAAGACAAAGGAAAAGCAATGACCTCCCCCTCTACTCCATCCAATGACTCCCCTAAATATGTGTCTTCCCGCCTACACCTCAAGGATGATTTCTCCCATGTGATAAGTGAAATATGGTCTCAAAGGTCTAATCAATCAAAGGCCACTCAAGAGAAGTCTAAAGGAGAAAACAACAAGAAAAAGAAATATGCCTCACAAAGTAGAAAATATGGGTTCCAAATGTTTTATTTATTTATTATTTTAAGTGATGAGGACAACATTTAATGGTTTTCAGTATGTTTTGGATAGCAAGCCTTATTTTTGGATATTTTATGGATATATATATATATATATATATATATAT
>SNQJ01S0075196.1:7095-19333 GCA_010110895.2 Picea sitchensis | reverse complement strand
TCATCTTGTACTTGAAAATTTAAGTGGGGTAAAAGGAGGTTGCCCCCTTGAAGAGGCTTATTATCTGAAATTATCTCTTTTTCAAGGCGTTGAGTACTTTTCCTGAAGTTTTTCTATGCTATATTGATGTTTGGTTCTTAACATGTCCAGTGACATGAATGGGATGAGTACAAAGGTAGATTTGAACATCATGCCCTTGGGTTCATATGACTGTCTAATTGCTATGGATTGGTTGGACCAACACCATGTCATCTTAGACTGCCATAACAAGGAATTTACTTTCATGAACGAGGAAGGGAACCTAATAACAATCCAAGGAATTCCTAGGGTAGTTACTGTTACACCTCAGAATTACTTACTTCTATAGTGTCGCAAGTGTCATCATTATGAGTGTTGTAAGTGTCACATCTTGTTCGCAAGTGTCACATCTTGACTATAACTGTTGCAAGTGTCACAAACAATATACTCCCATATTTCCTATGTCATGCCTCTAACAAAATCATAAATACACTTAAGACACCTTAAAGGTTAGTTTGGAATATGAAAAGTCTCTTGACAGGAAGTACAAGCCTTTTGACATTGAGAAAACCAGTTACTATCCGAGAGATCTCAGCAATGCAAATGAAGAAGTATTACAGGAAGGGATGCCAAATATTTGTGAATCATATGGAGAAAGAACATAAGGATAAGGTGCCAAATATTGAGGATCATGCAATCCTGAAATATTTTGAGGATGTGTTCAAGGAAATACCGGGATTACCTCCTAAAAGAGATATTGATTTCTCTATAAACTTAATTCCTGGAGCAACTCCAGTATCTAAGACTCCCCATCGAGTGAGTACTCCAGAGCTGAAGGAACTACAAATGCAACTTGAATAACTTCTGAGGAAGGGGTATATACTCCCAAGTGTGTCACCTTGAGGTACCCCAGTTTTATTCATGAAGAAGAAGGATGGGACATTGAGGTTGTGTATTGATTTCAAATAGTTAAACAAAGTAACTGTAAAGAACAAATATCCATTTCCCGGGATATATGACATATTCGATCAATTGAGGGAGGAAAACATATTTTAAAATATTGATCTCAGATCTGGTTACCATCAAGTAAGGATAAAAAATGAATATATTAGAAAGACTTGCTTTGGGACAAGGTATGGTCATTATGAATTCACAGTGGTGCCATTTGGGCTATCAAATGGGCCAGTTGTTTTCATGTGCTTGATGAATGGTGTTTTCCGGGAATACTTAGACAAGTTTGTCATTGTATTTTTGGATGACATCCTTGTGTATACCAAGTCAGAAGAAGAGCATGAGCATCACTTGAGGATGGTGTTACAAGTGTTAAGAGAGCACTAGTTGTATGCCAAATTGAGCAAGTTCTCATTTCATCAAAACCAAATTCACTATGTGGGGCATATCATATCCGAAGAGGGGATAGAAATGGACCTAGAAAATATTGAAGCTATAAAAGGGTGGATAACACCTAGGAACGTGACAAAATTCAGATCCTTCATGGGTCTAGCTAGCTACTATAGAAGATTCATTGTAGGTTTTTCGAGGATTGCTCACCCAATTACTTCCTTGCAAAGAAAGGGGGTGAATTTTTTGTGGACATCAGAGTGTGAAAGGATATTCCAACAATTGAAAAAGTTGCTAACGAGTACTCCAATTCTGAGAATTGCAGATCCAAATGAAGATTTTGTGGTTTGCACAGATGCATGCAAAGAAGAGCTTGGTGGAGTCCTTAGTCATAATGGATTTGTGATATATTTTGAAAACATAAAATTGAAGGAGCATGAAAGGATATATTCCACTCATGATTTAGAGTTGGAAGCCATAGTACACGCCTTGAATAAGTGGAGGCACTACCTCATGGGAGAAAGGTTTGAGATGAGGAAATACCATAATGGTATGAAATATTTGTTTGATCAAACTAATTTAAATGTCAGGCAGAGCAGATGGTTATAATTTCTCTGTGAGTATGACTTTGATATCAAACACATCAAAGGAAAAGAGAACAAAGTGGCTAATGCACTCAGTAGGAGAGTGTGTGAACTGCATGCTACATCCATTATCATGTATCAAATTGATCTTAAAGGCAGAATTTCTGGAGCTGCAAAAGTAGATTTGCAGTACATGGACTTAGTAACAAAATTACAATAAGGTAAAATGCAGTAGAAGGTTGAAGATTATAAAGTGGTAAATGATGAAATTCTCTTATACAGGAACAAAATTTATGTACCAAATTCTCATGAATTGAGGAGTATGTTCTTGAAAGATATGCATAATGTACCTTATGCTGGACACCCCAAATATTAGAAAACCATTGCTACTGTCAAGAGCCAATACTATTGGCCAGGCATGAAGAAAGAAATTGCTGAGTACATTGCTAAATGTTTGGAGTGTCAAAAGGTGAAGGCCGAGCATAGACACCCAGCTCTATTGTTGCAACCATTTCCCATTCCTAAGTGGAAGTGGGAAGTGTCATCAATGGATTTCATTACCAAATTTCCTAGAACAAGCAAGCAACACAATTCTATCATGGTGGTGGTGGACTGTTGGTCAACTTGCACAGGTTGTTGCATAGGTTTTGTCAGTAATGTCAAAATTTTCACTGAGAGTTCCTTCGGAATTTGGGAATTTAGAAATTGCAAGTTGAGAGATTCAAGAATTCAGAGATTACAAGTTGAGAGAACGAAGGTGTGCTTCTTGATATACTGAAACATGAATTCGCTATTCAATCCAGACCATTGGATCATGGAAGGTCAAGGATCGTCGATCCAAATATAAGCAGAAATTAGATATCGGGAAACAAAGAAAGGAGGAGCTCCAACCTTTGACATCGCGATACGTGAAATCGTGAAACATAAAGTCCCAAAAGGCTATGAGTTGTTGATCAGAGTGCAAAGTTCTGATGAGATCAGGACCATATGATCACAAAATACCAAAAGGGACACACATCACATGATCTATGGTTTCGAGAGTTTTTGTTGGAGTTCATGAAGACCTGATGGCCAAAGTACTAAAACCCCGACAACCATCCATATCGATGAATAATTAAGTCATGTCCGTTGGATTAATCATTGGAGGGGTAATATAAGATTCGTATATGACAATTGATCTGTCCTTGAGAATTTAATGAGAACCATATGATCTATATCCACCATATCAATTCTGAAGTCATCAGATCATTTTGGGGATCGCGATTTGGAGTGTCGAAACACTGCATCACTAAAACGCCGAAATGTGAAATGTCGAAATGTCAAAATGCAGAGTACACGTTGAAAGAGGTCAATGTTTCACTGACTGGAAAGTCAAGAGAGGAGTGATCTATATTATGAAATCATGATAAGATGGGGACCGTTGTATGTGAAGGACACGTGGCTAGCGATTATCATTTCGCTGACTGATAGTCATAGGAAGAAAATTCCCCAACTTTCTAACTCTCGAAGTGCGAAATGCAAAAACACCTTTTTGGTGTAGGTTTTGGTTACCATCGGTGGTTGTATGAGAGGGAGGAGCTATAATGAAGCTAAGCCCCATTTCAGTGATCGCAACATGAAGAGGCGAGATGTCTTCACCTCAGGATTGTCGATATGCAAATCGTGAAAGTGCCTTTTTTATTAAGCACGTGGTCATAGCCAATGGACATATGGTTTAGCACAAATGTCTTGCAAAAGCGCTCGAGGCTTGTTTCTATTGAAAATTAAAAAATCAACGTATGCTCATTGAATGATGTTTATTAAATGATGAAACATATAGAACGGTTGATGTTCTTCTTGATGCCTTAGCCAATAATAGTTTATGTAAGGTAGTTGTTCATTTATTGTAACTAATTCTTCAAAGCATGAGGATTCTAATGTACACTCTGATTGTCAAAGAAATTGTGTGAGAGATTGTGGGTGATGAGTGGGGAATAATGGTGGAGCTGAAGCTCTAAAATAGTGAGAAGAAATGATGAAAATAGAAAAAAGATTAAGGAGAGAATATATATGCGCAGATTGATAAATTTATGAGGTTTGGTCAAGGATGGATTCTGATATGAATATATAAACAAAGAGGACTTAAATGTCTAATATTTGACAGAGAAGATAAAGAGTTGGTTTGCAGGTTCTTAGCGATAGAGAAGGATTCTAGGGTGGTAGGGAGGAGCAAGGGGAGACTGTAAAAGTCTCCTGTACAAGTTGGTGATTGTACATCTAGGAGTTGTAGCTTCCATTCAATAGGTGCTGAAGAAACAGAGGTAACAACCTCATCTGGGTTGTAGCTCAGATAAAATAAGAATGTGAAGAGAAGTTGGAGCTTGCCTTTCATTCATAAGAAGAAGAGGTTTTTCCCTTTTGGGTTTCCTCATGAAAAATCATTGTGTCACTATTTCATTTATGTGATTGTATATTTATTGGTTAAATGTATTACTGCAAGTTAAATGTTCAAGACATGATTTATTGATTAATAAGTAATCTTCTTATAAAATGAAAGAAATTTTATACAACTGATTCACCCCCCCCCTCTCAGTTGACTTATCCTGTTCAACAATTTTGTTGGTCACTATAATTTCTCAATTAATTTAAACAACCAAGTGCTACATAAATTGTCAACCCAGAGAAGTTTGTTATTTCAAAGGTAACCACGCACCATATATGCTCAATTCCAAAATCAACCTAGAGTTGTAGTAAAGGA
The DNA here is from genome assembly GCA_010110895.2 of Picea sitchensis. NCBI lineage: Eukaryota > Viridiplantae > Streptophyta > Pinopsida > Pinales > Pinaceae > Picea > Picea sitchensis. Next base: position 14,653 of record SNQJ01S0075196.1, on the reverse strand, counting down.
AACTATATTAATCACACTTGCCTTGAATGAACTGAAGTTCTAACTGGAATTATAGAAAAGAAACCTACTTATTGCAGATCTTAAAGATATGATTAATCTAAAGAATCCTGGATTACATTAAAATAACAACTGCAATAGGAAAGAACAACTATTTTGTAACCAGAGAACAGGACCCTATTCCCAAGCAAGAACTTCAGTACTTTGTTTCTGATTAACACACTTTCATGAACTCATTAATGTATTGAAGGCTAACTATTCTAACAGAGAACATGACCCTAATTCCTTCCTTTAAGAAGGAACCTTCAACACCAGTCTCTGATTAGCACACTCGTGAAAATAATTGAAAGCTGACTACTTCTAATAGAGAATAGGACTCCTAATTCCTTCCCTTAAGTAGGAACCTTCAGCACCAGTCTCTGATTAGAACACTGATGAAAATAATTGAAAGCTGACTACTTCTAACAGAGCACATGACTCCTAATTCCTTCCCTTAAGCAGGAACCTTTAGCACCAGTCTCTGATTAGCATACTCATGAAAATAATTGAGAGTTGACTACTTCTAACAGAGAACAGGACTCCTAATTCCTTCCCTTAAGCAGGAACCTTCAGTACCAGTATTTGATTAACACGCTTCTTCAAATTCATCACACAGGATCGCCAACTAAAATAATTAAAAATTATCCAGGCATAAACCACATGAAAACAATGTAACGTTCAGTAAGACAGAGTTCAGTAGTGTTTCAACAAAGCAGAATTCATTAAAGTAGTGTTTCAGCAAAACAGAAATTAATCAAGGCATAAACAGAAATCACACTAACACACTATAAAACTAACAGGTGAATCTTGTGAAGAAGGTGGGCCCTCCCTTCTCACAAGATTCCCCTGAGACGAAGAGACTAGAGAAGGATGCTCAAAACATTCTTTTATTCATCTATCAATGTATCATATTACAATCTAAAAATGAAGTACGTCCTTCTCTGTGAAACTTTCTTAGTACAAAAACTGGAGATCCCTTCGAATGATGATTTCCTCTTATAAAGAGGGAATCCCTTCGATACAATTGATCAAAAATTACATATGTATATATGATTCCTATTCTTAGTCATATCGACTTTCTAAACCGGAATAGGATGTCCTAGTCTCCCGCAACAAAATTCTATTACAAGTGTTGAATGAGGTGTTGTTGTTACGGCTGGAGTAACAGTTCTTGTTGCTGTTGTTGCATGCTATTTCGGCATCGCAAATCGTGGGTTGTTTCAGCCACGGGATTGGTGCTCTAACTGTTTCAGCACTTCTCAGGTAGTAGCGATGGTTGATGCTTGGCTCACGATGTGGTTGTTGTAGTCAATCTGTGTGAGTTGTTGTTGACCACAGACTGTGTAACGACTTCCTTTGTGTTTCAGCATCGTTGACCATAGACTGTGTAACATATTCCTCTGTGTTTCAGCATCGTCGACCATGGACTGTGTAACAGCTTCCTCAACATCATCGACCATGGACTGTGTAGCATCTTATATGTTTCAGCATCGTCGACCATGGACTGTGTAACAACTTCTGTGTTTCAGCATCGTTGACCATGGACTGTGTAACAGCTTCTGTGTTTCAGCATCATCGACCATGGAATGTGTAACAACTTCTGTGTTTCAGCATCGTCGACCATGGACTGTGTAACAACTTATGTGAATTGTTGTTTCAGCAACAGGCCTCAAATGCTAATCTGTAGTTTGAACTGTTTCAACACTTATACATTTCTAATCAATGGTTAAGTACGAGAGTAATGTGAAATTATATGCAAAATAGGTTAAATGTATAGTAAAGAGAAGAGACGTTATATACCTTTGGAAAGATAGGATAAAATGATAATATGATTTTAAATGTGAGTGATCAAGAGTGTAATGGTGGAAAAAAGTATGGGAAAAAAGGTACATTGTGTGGTCCTAACATCCCCCCAACTTAAAGTGTTGCATGTCCTTAGGCAACTTCACTCTGNACCGACTCTGAGCATGCAAGTTACTCAAGCAGTAGCTGTGGGAGGTACTATCCGTTGGCGCTCTGAACCCTTGGACCCGTTGTAACCTTTGCCATGCTACTGTTTCTATCTTCTTAGGCAGCTTATAATGGATTTGATATCTTTCTATTGGCAACCAGAGGATAGGAAAATAAAATCGGTACCCTATCCAGCTTTCAACACATTGCTGAACAGACTGGATGTAGTTAGGTACCCTGGAGATTGCTACCTCAAGATTAGTAGGGCTAAAAGGATTGTGTTCCTGTCTTTTCTCAGTGGATTGTTGTCAAAACAAGTTATTTTCCTTGAGGGAAACAATCTCTATAGATCTGATGAAGTGCTGACAATCTTGAAGTACTGTTGATTGCAGCTGTTGAACATGTCCAGTCATCCCTGGTTTCTTTAAGAAATGATAATATTCTGTGAAAAAGGTGGCTGCATTTTGTGGCTTTGGTCTTATCCAGAGAAGGCGGTTATCTTCATTGTCCTTGGCATCCAAGAAGTCATCCTGCCACAAAATCTGATTGTGGAGAAAGGAGGTGAATGCCCGAATCTGGATGTCCCCAACAAGAGGGTTAAGGTTTAACTGCCTGTTCTCGGGGATGGCCTCGTTATGAAAGTATGCCTCACAGAGGAGGTGTTGATCCCTAATAGAGGCTTCTGCAAAATTTTTGACAAAATCTGCTGGGTGTAGTACTGCATGGGGTCTTCCCTCTGTGATTGATTTGATCTGAAACTATGTAAGTTGTTCCATAAGGAACAAGGAGTAATTACAGGATGGTTTCCTTGTAGCCAATATCTTTTGTGCCAAGTCAAATACCAAGGCCAATCTTCCTTTCAACTCTTTGTTTTGTTTCTTAAGGGCTCGAGCTTCCTGACGTGTCTGCTCTAAAGATTCCCAATTTGAGTATGTGTGATTTATCCAGATTTGTATGTTCTCTTGCAGGCTTTTGGCCTGTGTAGCAACATACTCTTTCTTCCATTTTTGTATTACTGCCTGCTCATCCCATGGATAAGTCTGTGTTTCAACATTGCAAGTAGTGGGGTGAGGTACGGTTTGAGTAGATTGTTCCACAAAAGTGTGGATACTAATCTGGCTGGGAGGGGCAAATTCCTTAATAGGTACTGTCTGTACAACTCTGTTAACAAAAATAGGGGTGTCATTTGTTGCAATGCAGGGCTTAGTCTTAATCTTGGGAGGTCATGTTGGTTCTTGTGTTTCAGCAGGTTCTTCTTCTTTGACTACAAAAGTTGAAGGAGTAGGGGGAGCTCCCGGCATTGGGACTTGAATTACCTTGTAACCTGCTTGATAGTAGATATGCCCACATTGACAACACATATATTCTTTACACAGGCTCTCTTTTGTAGTCCCCTCTGACATGGTTGCTATACACACTAGGGTGTGCAAATTAAGTTCCTTTTCATATGCTTCCTTTGCCATGGCTAGTTCTTGCTTGTATGCTTCCAGTTCAGACTTTAGAAACTCATTTTCTTCTAAGACAGAGGCCATTATTGGTTATGGTTGAGGGGTGACTGGTTCTTGTGTAGTAGTCACAAATGTACTAGTTGGTTCTTGTGGAGCAGCTACATAGCCAACTGCTTCTTGTGTTTCAGCTTCTTGATGTAAGGAGAGTAATGTTGCAGCACCCTAGACCTCTGATTCATGTATCTTAGTGTCAATATCAGCAGTTGGTTCTTGTGTTTCAGCCATAGCTTGTTCTTGTGTGACAGCTATGGCTGGTTCTTGTGTTTCAGCCACTGAATGAGTAGCTGGTTTTTGTGTTTCAGCTACTGAATGGGTAGCTGGTTCTTGTGTTTCAGCTACGGAATGGGTAGTTGGTTCTTGTGTTTCAGCTACGCAATGGGTAGCTGGTTCTTGTGTTTTAGCTATGGAATGGGTAGCTGGTTCTTGTGTTTCAGCTACATAATGGGTAGCTGGTTCTTGTGTTTCAGCTACTGGATTTGAAACAGATGATGCCGCAACTACGGAATGGGTAGTCAGTTTTTGTGTTTCAGCTACGGAATGGGTAGCTAGTTCTTGTGTTTCAACTACAAAATGGGTAGCTGGTTCTTGTGTTTCAGCTACTGAATTTGAAACAAATGATGTCGCAACACCCTGGGCATCTGGTTCTTGTGTTTCAGTGCCTGTGGGTGGAATAGGCAAAGATTCCGGCATTTGAGAGGTTAGAGGTGTACGGGGTATTAGTCGGATGGGTTGGGGGTCTAGGGTAGTGGCAATAATGGTTGTCCTTGTTGAGGTCCTTGTTCATTTTCTTTGTAAGAAGGGTGAGAAGAAAGGAATTTGCTTTCGTTTACGTGGGGGTTTTTCCTCAATGATGGGGCAGGGGGAATTATCTGGCTCAGAATCATCACTAAGAATATGAAGGGCGGGAGTGGATGATTTTGGTAAGGTGTGAGGTGAGCTTGGTATGATAGGGGAGTTAATTGGATTGATGGGTTCTGTAGGTGGACTGTTAGGTACTTCTGGAGAGTCTGGGGAGTTTTGCGGTTGCTTCTCCTGGAGGTTTTCAGGAATTTCAGCAGCTCTTTGTGGGTTTATGGGTGAGTTGTTTAGTGGAGGGTTTTGTTGGACAAAACCCCTTTGGATAAGAAGTTGTACAAGACAGTGATGGGTGAGTGAAAGGGTGGGATCTTTAGCCTTTCTGCAGTAGTGCGCCATATTTTTAAGACAACCAAGCAAATAATAAGGAATATTCACCCGTCTATTATGCTGTAAATGAGACAACAGGAAAAAATCGTACTGGTAGACTACCTGGTATCGACCTTCGCAGGTGAGGTAGTGTTTGACAAATTTTGAAACTTCTAGCCATGGAGGCGGTAAGGAGATGAGTCGGATACCCCAGCCTTTGGGTTCAATTCGTTCTTCTGGAAGGAAGAAGTTCTGTTGGGCATTTCGAATGATATGTTTACGACTGAACATGCGAATGCCATTGGTGGGGAGACCTGAAACCTGTGCTATATCCTCTTCTGTTACTGAAATTTGGACCCCTTGAACAATGGAATGGTCTTCCTGAAGGTTTTGAGTGAATTGCAGAACCTGTTGTTCATCATACCCCTGGAGTCTCTGAAAATAACTGAGCCATCCTGCCTGCTGAAAAATTTGATAAGCTTCTGGATACAGTTCTAACAGGGCTGTTGTGGCAGGTTTGTACCATAGAACAGAGCCTCCCATAGCTACCATCTCGGTAAAATACGTCGTCAAAGAGTTTGAGTAACAGCTTCTGCGCAGAGTGAGTTTTCTGAGTGAAGGTATGCAAATGGTGGTAAAGCACGTGAAAGGATGGTAAAATAGGAATGGCGGTAGTGGATTCGTGTGAAATGATGGTATAAAAGGTTTGATATGTCCTCCCCTCCCGTGAAGTGCGGCTAATAATGATTGCACTCGAGTGGTCATAATGATTTGGAATCTTCTCATTAACTATAGCTTAACTGTATTACATAAAATTTACATACCTCGCCTTACCTTCTGATTCGTGCTACAAACAAAATATAATGCCTGTCCATGATAGTTCTGCAGTGGTTGTGGCAGAGACTTTTGATTTGTTAGATAAATTGTATCAAGGATTTGTTGACTGGAAGGACGAACTATAGTATGAGAGCACAAAAATATTGCTGACAGATAATGTTGAAAAGTCGGTGTTTCAACAACAGAAGAAACGAGGCGAAAAAATTGTTGGACGGTGTTGTTTCGTCGATGAGGAACTGTGAAGAACTGCTGAACAATGGTGTTTCAACAATGGGGAGAAGTTTTCTATCAATGGTGTTTCAGCAATAGAAGAAATGGTAAAAGGTTGTTGATAGTGGTGTTTCAGCAACAGAAAAGAACGGGGCGAAACAATTGTTGGATGGTGTTGTTTTGTCGATAAGGAAATGTGAAGAATTGTCAGACTGTAGTATTTTGGCAATAGGGAGAAGGCGAAAAGTTGTTGGGAATGGTTTTTCAGCAATATTGGAAATGATAAAAGGTTGTTGACAGTGGTGTTTCAGCAATGGGGAAGTCAAAAATTCACTGAACAATGGTGTTTCAGCAATGGTGGAAATGGTAAAAGGTTGTTGACAATGGTGTTTCAACAATGGGGAAGTCAAAAAGTTGTTGAACAATGGTGTTTCAGCAATGGGAAAAAATTGTCTCTTCGTAAAATAGGATCGTCCTTTCCTAGTAGCCTGTGCTTTGATCAGGAATCTGCAAAAATCGATTGTAACATGGTATTTCTTGACAGGGATTATTAGTAAATAAAATCTAATCTACTACTAAAGAAATTAACTTAAAAGAATTAATTGCAATGAGGGCTAGAGGCCTCCTCTAAGAAGAGGTAATGGGAGTCTTCCATGCATGCGGCCTTAAAATCTTCTTTGGAAATAGGGCGCTGGTACAGATGGAGCCGATGACCATTTACAAGTAATGGTGTTTTGGAGTCATCGATTGTGAGGAGCCTTACTGTTCCATTGGGGAAAACAGTGTCTACTTCATAAGGTCCAAGCCATCTTGTACGCAGTTTCCCTTGAAATTCTTTGAACCAAGAGTCATAGAGTAGGGCCCAATTACCTTTTTGGAACTACTTGTTCTTAATAGTTTTGTCATGCCATTTTGATCTTTGCTGTTGAATTATGGTTGTCTGTTGAATGGCATCTAGTCTTTTCTCCTCCAATTCATTAAGCTACTACAACCTAGTTGTCTGTGCATCGGTCAAATCAAGGTTGACAGCTAAAGCAGTCCTTAAGGTTTTTATTTCAAATTCCACAGGAAAAGCAACACTCTTTCTATAGACTAATTCATAGGGAGAGAATCCTGTAGTATTTCTCTAGGTAGTTCTGTAGGCCCATAATGCTCCAGGGAGCCTGTAGGACCAATCCTTTCTATTTTCCTTCACTATTTTTGTTAGAATGGCTTCTATTACTTTGTTTGTTATTTCCACCTGTCCATTGTCTTGGGGGTGGTATGCTGTAGTCATTCTATGCTGAATATGATATTTGTGAAGGGTGTCTTTGAAACCATGAGAAGTGAAAGGAGGTCCTCCATCTGTAACCAATTATCGTGGCACTCCAAATCTGATGAAGATGTCTTTAAATAAGAAATTTATAACTGCTTCTTTGGTCGTTCTGTGGAGTGCTTTGGCTTCCACCCATTTCGTCATGTAGTCCGTGCAGACCACTATGTAAACTTTTTGATTGGATGGGGGGTTGATGGGTCCTACAAAGTCTAAGGCCCATCTTTCAAATGGTTCAAGTACTATCTGGGGGTTTAATGGAATTTCATCTCTATAATTAGGTTGGCCTACTCTTTGGCAGTTGTCATAGGCCCGAACATATTTCTTTGCATCTTTGAAGAGTGAGGGCTAGTAGTACCTCATCCTAAGAATTTTATGTGTTGTTCTCTTATCAGCAAAATGCCCTCCACAAGGGCCATCATGACAAGATTTTAGTAGATCATAAACCTCATCTTCTGTAATGCACCTTTGGATTTCTTGATCAGGTCCTGTATGGAAAAGACACCCACTTATCCAACTATACCGAGCACTTTGATGAATG
>SNQJ01S0075195.1:11420-47781 GCA_010110895.2 Picea sitchensis | reverse complement strand
GTTTTTACCCCTGCATCTTCCATTTTTCTTACAGAAATCAAATTTCTGGCCATACCTGGGATGTGTAGAACACCAAAAAGTGTTCTAATCCTTCATCATACTTTTTATATTCGCATAACCACTCCCTAAGAAAACATTACCTCCATCATACTTTTCATATTCACATAACCATTCCCTGTGGGGAGTCATATGAAAGGATGCACCAAAGTCAATCAACCATGCCTCATGATCTGCATGTGTCTTGAAGAGGTCAAGTACGCATTCTCTCCTTCTTCCTTGGAGGTCTTTTCTTCTTTAGAAGAATATTCTTCAGATCCCTTCTTTTTCTCAACTTTGGATCTACATTGCTTCTTGTAGTGCCCTTCTTTTGCACACCTCCAGCATACCCTTACAAACTTTCCAGGAGATTTAGATCTACCCTTAGACTTAGATCTCCCACTTGAGAAATTAGATCTATTTCTTTCCTGGGAACGTCCTCTTGCAAATAATGTGTTTGTGCTATGTCCTTCCATATTCTTTCATCTCATATCCTCCGAAAACAAGGATGAGACCACTTCTTCAAACTTCAAAGAAGTTGTATTACTACCTATGGCCACAACCAGACTATCCCACGAGTCTGGTAAAGAGCACAACAAACTAGTACATTTATCTTCATCTGAAATTTTAATCTCAACAGATACTAACTGACTTACCACAGTATTGAAGGCATTCAAATGCTCTGCCACCGAGTCTCCATCTCTCATCCTCAAGTTATACATCTTCTTTCTCAGGAATAGTTTATTTATCAGGGATTTAGATTGATACAACTTCCCCAACTTTTCCCATAAATCCTTGGTTGTATCTTCCTCTGACACATTCAGTAATACTAAATCAAAGAGACACAGTCAAATTGTTCTCTTTGCCTTCCAATCCATCTTTTTCCAGTCATCTGCAAAATTTCCTGAAGGTACAGTACCTAGATCTATCACGATCCATTGATCTTTGTCCACCAAAAGATCTTCCATATTGAGATTCCACAAATCAAATCTTTTCCCATTAAACTTCTCGATCTCCATATTCGAATTTCTTTCCATTTCTTTTCACCTGAAAAACAATACCGCAAATCTCCCACTGTAACAAGGCTTATCACAGTCTCGAGCCAAACCCTTTCCCACAAAGGCGTCCCCCTGAAGCCAATAAAGCTCTGATACCAAATGTAAAATTCTAACCTTGTACAATGTCTATTGTAAATAGATATTCAAAAAAGAATAGAAAATATACAATGGAAAATACAAACATTACACAGAGAGTTTTCCCCTGGAAACCGAAACCGGGAAAACCAACATATATTTTATTCATTCATTGTGTTACATTGTTTACAATACAATATACATATAGGAGCCAGTAGCATCCAAAACCCTAACCCAATGACCTGGATTATTCCAAAACCCTAATTCCTTAACTGAAAATAGAAAACCATTGGCAAAAACCATGTGCCAAAAAAACCACCTAAATACATGACACATTTCCCGAGGTAGGTGTCATGTTTCCCGAGGCAAAAAAAAATTTGCAGGTGTAGCCTTAAGTGTGATTTTGAGAGATAACAATCTCTGACTGTCTGATACTTTGTCCTCATATCTCGTTAGTAATTCTTCCAAGTTGTTGATTCCATGGAAACTTGGAGGTTCTCTGACTTCTGTCCCAACCCACCTTACTGTGCGGTCTATTCATGTGCATCTTCTGGTTGAGACCTCATGTAGGCGCTTCTACCAATTCTCCATACCAATGTTTGATTCAGAAGCACGTGATGTGATACTTATCTAGCTAAGTACACCATCGACAGTTGGATTAATGTAATCTTCGGTGCGCGTAGTTCTCCAGTACAGTTGGTTAATTTCTTCCAGATCTAACCATGTTGGTTCCACAAATATTTTGGCTTCTAATGGATCTAGGAGCATGATAACCCTATATTCTCCTGACTCAAATGTCATCTTCCTGGTCTTCAGGTTGATTATCTCCTGATTTTCAAATTCTCAATCTAATCCCAGTAATGTTGGATATGGTGTTGTGTCGTCCACGATTTCAATCACTTCGACATCTACCTTAGTGCACACTCTATCCAGATCTATTGTCACTCCTTTCAGCCTCCCTATTGGTAGAACTCTATGTTGGTTTTCTAACTTCAGTTGGACTGGTGAGTAGCCTGAGGTAGGTTCTCCCATGCATTGCCATGTCTTTTTGGGTAATACATTCACTTCAGATTTCAGATCTAATATCACATCGCCCACATTAAAATCTATGATGTTGGCATTCAATATAAACTCTCTGTTGGTTCTCCTTATGGAATGGAGGTGATTGAATATCCTTTGTTCTAACTTTCCCTCGGAGTTTGTGGTATATCTATCTAACAGATTTTGTAATACTATAACAGATGATGGTTCCTTAAATAATTGAATACATGATTGCAGGAAAGTTTTAATACAACTTACTTGGTTTCCCGAGTGGACTTCACTGGTATGGTCCAATGCTGATGGCATTTCATATGTTGGGACATCTTGGGTATGCTTCGCGGTAGATATAGATGCAACATTCTACTTGAGAAATTCTTGTCTGGCCTCCTTAAATGTCTCATTCTCTATTTTTGCATCAAATCACTTGGGTGGCTCAGTATTTTTCTTAATCCACTGGTGTTGTATTGGTTCTTGTTTAGCCACATCATCTCCTATTTTAGCACCTCTGCGCATCACTATGTTGATGTTCCTTCCATCTTCTCTAGTTTTTGTAGAGATCCACTCTATGTTATGATTGTTCTGATTCCATTTCTCTTGTATCTTCCTCAACAGTGTTGTGCAATCCTTTGTGTCGTGATCTACTGCACGACAATACATGCATGTTGCAAGTGGTAGGGGGAATTCTCTTGCATAGTTCCCTAGTTGTTGGTAGTTATGGCACACTATTGGACCTCTTCTATGTCCAAAGCCTCCTCTTCCTTGTGCTCCTCCTTTGTACCTAGCACAATCTACATGCAGTGTATTGTATTGAGGTACCTGATTATACTGCATAGGGTTATACTATGGTTGCGCAGTGTTATATTGTGGTTACGCATTTTTATACTATTGTGGAAAAGTATTATACTGTGGTGGTGCCTTATTAAATTGAGGTGTAGCTTGCTTTGTCATAATTTTGGCTTGCACCCTATATGTGTCTCATGTCCTTTCCTTCATCAGATCCATGGTTATGCAGTCTTTGTCATCGTGCCCTACTAACTTGAAAAAAGTGCAGTATGCATTCTTTGGTACTATGTGGTATTTATACATCATAGGACAATGATATGGATCATGCCCCTGTGTCTTGCAAATTTCACACCAAGGTCCTCCTGTCGGCAATGGATTTGGCATCTCTGTTTCCATATACTACGTGAATGTTGGACATTCGTTCTTATGGTTCCTTTATGTTCTACATGTGGTACACCAAATAGCTTTGTGCTTGTCCTTTCCCTTATTCTGATTGATTTGAAATGTAATATTCTTCAGATCCTCCTTCAAATCCTCTATAGCTTGATCTTTCTTGTGGTATTGATTCTCCTCCATTTGCAAGGCTTACTGCAGAGCCTCTACTTGAGATTGGATATTTTGTTGTCTGAGTGGGTATTTCAGGCATGGTAACAAAGAATTCACAAACATATGCCTATGTTGCATGTCAGTCATGGCATACCTCAATTTGCCTTTCAAACATTTAAATCGATGGTCAATTCCCCAGACATATTCTCCTAGTTTTTGTCAGATTTCTATGATCACGTTCATGTATTGATCCTCTAAGATCGGATTCTGGAACTCATTAATCAGTAATTTATTGATGTCTGTTAGTGTCCTTGTCATCCTAGGTGAATTGTTTATGTCTAGACTCATGTACCATTCTAGTGCGTGGTCTCTTAGCGCGATAGCTAGCTATGCAAGTTTAATGTCTTCATCAGTGATCTATTTTGCTTCCCATATCTTTGCACAAATAAAAAAGTGTTTCTCTGGGTCTTTTGTTGCCTCTCCTTGAAATTTCGATAACCGAATGGTGGGATCATGTCCTGCCATCCTGAATTTTGAAATGCTACCTCCACCCAGTGTAGATACTTGACTAATGCTTTTGTAACTAGATCCCCCAGTTCTTGTTCCTTGTGTAGATGTACTTCCTGTTGTCTTCCTTTTCCCAAAATTTGGTTGTCTAAAAGGTTGTGTTCTTCTTGGTGTGTTGGTTGTACATTTGTTTATGGGTTCCACACTGACATTAATATGGATAGGATTACTGCCTTCAATTCTTGGCCTTGGACCTCTCGTCTTCCTATCATATGTTTCATGCATGATTTCCTCAATATTCTCCACAACCCGAAGATCCTCTACCTCCTATTCATCACTGGCCAAGCCTTCTCGCATGGCTACGACTCTCTTCTTGGTGGTCACCTTGTATTGGTAGGGTACTCCACTTAATGTATTTCCAGTTGTCGCCATGATTCACTTGATCTGGTCGTCGTCCATCATGATTGGGTCCAAGGATTCCTCCTTCTTTCCTTTATCCACTTCTCCTTCCATTTCTCCTTTTTATGTTAGTGCTTCCTCCCTTCCCCCATGCACGCAGGGAAGTTTAGTTGTCTTATTCCATTGTCATTACAACTTTGTTATAGAGTAATATCTTAATAGAAGTATACAATGATCTAATATACCTTCCTTAAGGAAAGCATTGAAACTCTTGCTCAACTGCATTGTATGACTTTGCGGTATCTACTGCAAATTCTATTATAAAGCCTGACAATACTGTCGAGCCAAAAATCTATTGCGCAGGTGAATTTTTTATTCACTTGTTCTAACTGCGCGATATGAACTAGGTTCCACTCTAACTGTCAGATCTGATTTTTTACGTGGTTGTCTTTCAACCTCAATATCCACTTCTGCAATAAGTGTGGAAAATCATAGAAAAATACTTCATGCAAATCATGGAACACATATCTCTCAAGATATTTGTGCAGTGTTACTCTATGGTTTCTGTTATCTTATTGCGAAAACTCTAGCTCCTTTGTTTTCAACCATGTCTCTATTTCCTCTTTCATGGGTCTCCGGGGTATAAACATTCCCTTCTATATTTTCATTATTTTTGACACTCCGGTCCCAAATCTTACATTCTTTTAACAATTTTTCAACAAATCAAGCATTGTTTTACCAGATCTTCAACAGATCAACCATTCTTTTGAAATATCTTCACTAGATCGCTTCCACTCAATCCTATGTTGTTCCAACCGGAAACAGAACCATTTGTTGGTTGGTTATCTTAGTTATACTTTTAACATAATTTCATCCAGGTTTAAGTCTACTGGGGATCCAACAAATCCTCTAAAATCATCGGCCCTCCTGGTAAACTAGAAGGAAGTGAAACAGACAAAGTGCACTGCACAGTCTCACCTGAGATAGTATTAATGGGTGACTGCAATACTCAAGTTCTTGCAGTCGAAGACTGAATGGGGATCTGTGAATTGTGCACTATGAATTCTATCTAATTATTAAACAAATATACTGTCATTATCATTCATGCATGTAATGTAATTAGATCTATTAATTCATTCATACATCATTCTAACATCTACTCATAGAGCGTAACAAAGATACAAACATTCAATCACATGGCACAGGTTTTACAGTGGTTCACCCCCTCCTGGACTACATCCACAAGATCTGGCTCCTAAGCGCTTTTATTAAGGTAGTTCCAAAACTGGAGCGTCACGTGCTTTACAACTCATCCTCAGTCAGGTCAATATCTATTATGAGGCGGACTAGATCACACCAGGCTCCCCAGCCTATGATATAACCCTCAAGATCTACCCTTTTGACTCCCTACATCTCCACAGCTTACAATATTGGATTGTATTACAGTCGTGTTACAGACTAGTTACTCCTTCTCACGTGAGTAACACTCCATGAAAAAAAGAACCCCCCCCTAGACCTCCTAGGTGTCTATTTATATGTATTTTTGGCTCATCAGTTGTTATATTCTCTTACCAATACCCTAACCTAGTTATGTCTTCTTGCATGCTGGCCTTGTGCACTTTCCTCCTCTGCATGCATGTTTTCCTTTTGTCCACTGCTTTTCCTACCAGCTGACATTCTTTCCCATCTTTTTGCATGCACGCCTCGCATGCCTTTCTGCCAACTGTCTTTCCTACACATTGTCCCTTTTCCCTAAAATGGGTATGTTCCCAACAGGCCCCCAACACTAACATCGTGACTCATCTCGAGTCACTCCTGACTTATGCAACTGTCATTGCTTTCTTCCTGCACCTGTTACTGCCTGTTGCAGTGCATCATACATTTATGTTATCCACTGGCATTGTTGGTGAGCCTGGCTTCTCTTATCGGCCATAGTGGTGACCACCTTCTCCGTGATAGGACATTGTAAGATCTATGCTCCATCAAAACCGATCTTTTCAATTCTCTTCTTAGCTACGTCACTCTCCATGACCAGTTTCTTTTCCTTTTCTTGCAGAGGCTCCAACAACACCTATCTTGTTGTCTTTTGGGCTTGCAGCGCTTTCTCTTCCAACTGTAGAGATTTCATTTCAATGGCATTCCTGATCTTCTCCGGCACTGACACTGTTTTCTGTTGTTGCTTCACTTCCGCCATTGTTGTGTGGAGTTTATTTTCCTTCTCTTGGAGTTCCTAGAGGCTGCCATCCGCTAGGATGTGAGTCCACAGTTGCACGCTCTTTTCTAACAAATCAATGACTATATGTATGCTTTGGCCGATGTCCTCCACAACTATTGTTGCCTCTTGATCTCGATGTTCTCTAACTTCTGGGGGAGTAGTGGGTGTGACACGCTACTCCGTCTCTTTAATTTTCTCTCTATATTGTTAGATAGTCTTCTCTATCCTTCGCAGCTTCTCTTTTGAAGACCCTGCCTACTCAATTGTGTTCCCAGGACATCCCAATCATGCTAGTACAGAAGAAATATGAAACCTGGCAACTCTGCATTGATTACTAGGCTTTGAATAAAATCACAGTCAGAAACTGGTACCCGATTCCCTGAATCAAACACCTCCTTGATCAACTCACGGGGGCCAAATACTTTATTAAGATTGATCTGAAGTCTAGCTACCACCAGGTCCCGATAGAACAAATAGATGTATGGAATACCACCTTCAAGTCAAAGGAAGGTATTTTTCAATGGTTTGTCAAGCTCTTTGGTTTGCAAAATGCTTCAGCCACTTTCATGAGGATGATGGACGATATCCTATGACCATTCACCAATACTTTTGTAGTGGTGTATCTGGTTGACATCCTCATTTACAACAAGACTTGGGTAGAACACTTGCAACATATTCAACAGGTTTTGCACAACCTGTGGCAGCACCAGCTCTACACCAACTTGGAAAAATTCTCCTTCGGCATGGACAAGATTCATTACCTGGTCTACATCGTTGATCAACATGACGTACATGTGGATCCAACCCAAATCCAAGTCATCCATGACTGGCCAGCCCCAACCACACTCATTGAGCTTCGAAGCTTCTTGGGCCTTGTCAATTTCTACTGTAGGTTCATGTTGGGATTCTCCCATATTGCATGGGCCCTCATCCAAATAACCAGGGGTGGTGGTAAGGATAAACTTGTGTGGGGATGGTACCAACAACAAGCGTTCAATGATTTGAGGTAGCACTTGTGCTCAGCCCCAGTACTTTCACTATCGGACCTACAACAACCCTTTGATAATGAGACAGATGCTTCAGACTATGTTGTGGGTGTCGTTCTCACTCAGCATGGCCACCACGTGGCCTATCATTGTGAGATACTATCAGATGTTGTTCGTAAGTAACCTACTTACGAAAAATAAATGTACTCCATTGTGAAAGCCTTCCACCAGTGGAGACATTACATTCTTGGGAAGGAGATAGTCATCCACACTGATCATAAGCCACTGTAGTTCATGCAGACACAAGGAAAATTATAGAATGATTTCCATCAGAGGTGGTCCACATAATTGCAACAATTCCACCTCAACATCAAGTATAAAATGGGAAGCAACGAACTTGTCGTTGATTGCCTCAGTTGAACGCCAATCACGACACTCACCATGGTGCTAGAATCTTATGGCCATGAGACCTCTGGATGGCCCAAACTCTATGAGACAGACCTAGACTTCTCCACCACCTACCAAATGTTGGGTGCAAATGCAGTTGTCGCTAATTTCCATTTTCAGGACGCGTTGTTGTGTCATTTGGGCCATATCTACGTTCCATCAAGCGAGTGAGCGAAGATGATCTAGGAAGCCCACTACAGTCGAGTGGAAAGAAACTTTGGCATCGAAAAGATAGTGGAAATGTTGTAGAAACATTTCTACTGACCGAAACTTCGACAGGAGGTCAGCAAGTATATCAGGTCCTGCACTGCTTGCGTGATTGCTAAACCAACCACTAAGAAACAGGGCCTGTACATGCCTCTTCCTACTCCTGACAAGCCATGGGAATTGTTGGGCTCCAGTTTTGTCATATTTTCTGCCATACAAATACACTCATCATTACACATTCTCCCAGTATTTCGTTAATAATATATCGCTAATTACACCATAAACCTCCATTATCTCTTGTTATTCATCCTATGTGGTTAATACATAATTTTCCATATTTTTAGCGATTAAAAGGATGATTATACAATAGTTTTGTCGATGATGGTTTGATCCTATGTTTCTATGTCCAAGCAACATGTTTTTTACTGGTTCTGATATATGCATTGTCCATGTTCTGGTGACTGTATTGTTCCTCTTCTTGTACCCGCACTACAAGTCATCCGATACTCCATGTCATTTGGTACCAGAAGGTTCTACAGTCAACAGATACCTGCACAATCATCTGGTACCCACACTCCATGTCATCTGGTACCCACACTCCATGTCATCCAGTACCATCTCATCTGGTACCAATATTGTGCTCATCCAATACTCCATGTCATCCAGTACCAGCTCGTCCGGTACCAATGTTGCACTCATCCGGTACTCCAATTCATCTGGTAGCAAAAGTTTCTATAGTCAACCGATACCTACACAATCATTTGGTACCCATACTCCATGTCATCTGGAACCCACACTCCATGTCATCCAGTACGCATCTTG
Organism: Picea sitchensis; assembly: GCA_010110895.2. Taxonomy (NCBI): domain Eukaryota; kingdom Viridiplantae; phylum Streptophyta; class Pinopsida; order Pinales; family Pinaceae; genus Picea; species Picea sitchensis. The sequence goes on along the minus strand of SNQJ01S0075195.1, from coordinate 38,659 downwards.
TCCAGTACCAATATTGCACCCATCCAGTACTCCAAGTCATCTGGTACCAGAAGGTTCTACAATCCACTAGTACCTGCATAGTCATCTAGTGTTGGAGGCAAGCCAAAGCGGAAAAGAAAGGCATTTTTGGGAAAGAAGCATGCATGAGGAAAGTGACAGCTGGAAGGAAGAGTAACACGCATGCATGCAAGGAAGACCAAACAACGTTAGGGTTAGGGTTTTGGTAATGTATTGTAAACAACTGAGGATCCATTAGCATATATATAGCGATACTTAGGTATCATAGAGGGTTGGTTGAGGGATATACTTAGGTATCGTTCGGATGTATTTTTGTTGTTATGTTAGTTACGGATGATTTGATGGGATATGGGATATTTTGTTGTATGACCTATTTTGTATAAGTTGTTGAGAGAGAGAAGACAAAGGAGGGTAGATATCAAGGGTTAGATCACAAGATGTGGATCTTGGTGCGATCTAGTCTGCCTCATATAGATCTTACCCGATTGGGAAGAGTTGTAAAGCGCGTGACGATGTATATGTGGAAATACCATAATAAAAGAGTTGAGATTCAAATCTTTGTGGATGTAGCCCAGGAGGGGGTGAACCACGGTAATATCTATGTTATGTGATGAGTATAGGCATATCTTTATCATCTTCAATAGTTATTATTATGCTTAATGAATGAGTTATTACATTTCCTGCTTATTCGTCAATGACAGTATATTGCATGCACAGACATAATAAATGGTTCAATATATAGCTCTCTTATCTCACACTCAATCCTAGGTTGTAAACACCTGAGTCTTACAACCACCCATTAAAGCTATCTTAGGTGAGATTGTGTAGCACATTCTGCATGATTTGTTTCCTTCTGGTTTACCAGGAGGGCCGATAATTTTAGAGGCTTTGTTGGAAACATGAAATACATGAACCCTGGGTCAATAAACTTAGACAATATAGAAGAGTAGTTAAAACCCAAAATCTGGTACCCATACTCCATGTCATCAGGTACCCACAATCCATGTCATCCAGTACTCATATCGTTCAGTACCTATGTTGTGCTCGTCCGGTACCAATGTTGTGCTCGTCCGATACCAGCATCAACAATAGTTTGGTACGAGAAATAAATTGAAATTTTGGAAAGCTTCTAAAGGAAAATCAGGGACATAGGTTTTGTCCAGAATGAATTTTACATGCAAAAATGTAAGGCATAATTCACCCAGCTCACACGTGTGGACCTCCATCTTAGAGGGAATGATTCTGCAAAAATTAGCAAAAATCTCAAATTGCCAACTTGCGCCTCGATTTCTGTGCAGATGGCATCAGATATAGAATTTCTACAATATGGGTTTTGTCTATAATATGGAAAATTAAGTAATGCATGGGAAGGTTTTCAAAATTCAAAATGGTTTAAGAGTTATGAGTGGGTCTTCAACTCGAATCTGCCCAAATTGATGAAAAACCCAGATTTTTGTGATTTCATTCTGAAAAATGTAAAATTTGAAATCTGACCATTGGGATTCGGTCCCATCCACTTCTCAATGATTTTTCATGTATAAATAAGCCTCATAGGGTTATGAGAAAGCCAAATATCAATATGGGAATTATTTTGTAATGGATGTTAAGGTCTCATCATGACAATGCCTAGATTGTAAGAGACTTGTAATTTTCTGAGTTTGATGGAATAAAGAAATGGTGTTTTGTGCATTCAAGGGGATTGAATTATTTTTGGCAGAAAATTGCATGTTGGGTAGGGCCCCTCAATTGGTAAGAATCATGCCCTTTGTATCTTAACTAGTTAACATTTCATTTATGTATTTTTCTTTTACTATTCAATTTGTTTAAAGGTTAGAATTTCATTTACAGTTTGGATTGTGTGGTTTGAATCCTAATTTTAGTTTTGCAATTGTTATGTTAATTAGAACTCATATTGTAAAGCTCCCAATTTAATACATTATCACATTGAGCTTTGAATTTATTTAGGATTCTCTCCTATCACATTTCCGTGCTTATATTCATGTGTATTCTTCATATGCTTTGTTTTTATGTTGAATAGACTATGGACATACCCTCATTGCATTTATCTCCTTCATCATTGATTTCCCATCCAATTTTCCCATAAAATATACCATTCAAATCACCCATTAGTTTCTCACAGTCCAAAACATTATAAAATAGAGTATGTTAACATATTCTTGTTTGCATTCACTTATAAAAGAAAACACAAAAACAAAGTTGTCTTATTCGCTGCATCCACTTAACTTTTCTCTTCCATATTTTCTCTTTTTCCTTAAACACGATTTACCCATTGATTGCAGATTTAATCATGCAATATAATTAGTCATTGCAAGAGAAGATTGACCCCTCTCTTTGCCTTATTCTCTACGCTTGGAATCAATTCCCAATCACAATGCAATTACACTTCATGACAGTGAATTGTCCTTTCTTCTTATCTACTCATTCCTTGATTGATGAATGCACATTAAATTACACAACTTTACTTATTGTTCACACAAGGAACTTTGATTCTTCTCAATTACTCTTTGATTCTTGTGCTTTACATTGAAGCTCTTAGTCTGCAGAGAGTACCTATCCTTCTTTTCCTCTTTTGACTTCATATATGACTAAATATTTTTATAACCATTATGTTTTTAGCTTCTTTTACAGAGTTGATATTTCTTTCCATTGCATAAGCATTCCACCTATTTCCACTTTGTATTCCTGCATTGTCATTCTTTCCCATTCCTTTTTATTTCTTTCCATGCTTTCTCATTGTGACCCATGCACTTGATTGTGGAAATATATTGATTTTAGATTGCATATAGTGTTTGATTCCAATTTGATTGATTGATTTTAAACTCAGCTTTCCTCTTTTTATAGTTTGAGTGGTTTGCTTTGTGTGTTTTAGGTTCGGTTCTTGCATTCACATTTCATTTCATTCACATAGTTTGAAATAAGTTTTATTTTCTATTTGTTTGATCTCCTTTTGCTAGTTTGCTTCAATTTGGATTTCCCATAGTTTTCCTACACTTTACTTCATGTACTTAGTTTTTATTTTCTGTAATTTGGATTCCTTGCACTTTAATTTCACATAGCTTCAATCACCAATGGATAGATTAAAGGTCTAACTCATGAGACATGGCCTTCCCGCGTTGGAATTCTTCCTAAGGTGTTAGTTTCTATCGTGAATTTCATTTTTGTTTTCTTGTTTATTTTATTTCATTTAAGTGTGGATCCATTATTGGAAATAATCATTGAAGGAAGGAAAACTTAAGTAAGATACTCACGATTAATCACATGAACATCACCCTGAGTGCATGAAAGACTGTGATCTAAGCCTTTATAGCACTAAGTTAATCCTATGTCCCAGTGATGAATCCTTAGTGTTAATTTCCTGCAGTGTGGGTTTGAAGATTGTCTTTTCGACTTTAGATTAGGCTAGACTAGGCTCTAATCCTGCATTTCCTATGCCTACACCTCGAAGCTTATGAGCCCTGGTTAATAATTAAATGTGGGAATTAATAGTGCATATATTTAGCCCAACATTTTGGCGACGTTGTCGGGGAAGTGATAAAGGGATTAGAGCATAGGTAGGTTTCCTTTATTTCTCCAAAGCCTTGACTGTTCCTTTCATGCAAGTGTGTTTCTTTTCATGCAAGTGTGTTTATTTTCATGCAAGTGTGGTTTTATTTTAAGGATGACCTAAGGGAAGAGATAAGACGATAAGGCGTGATGGAAGATCTCACGCATCCACTTTAGTGGGTTTTCTCCAAAGTTAGGTTGTCCTCTTCCTTTTAGTAGTTAGAGTTTGTGTTTTATTAGCACTAGCCATTTTTTTTATATATATGAGATGAGAAGCTAACTTGTGTGAATAGATAACTTGGTGACAACAAGGTCCTAGTAGCACGGTGTCTCTTCGATTATATAATTGGTTTGCTTAAATTTTCTTTTAGTTTGCTTCTTTTTGTTTCTTTAGGATTTTTAAAAGTTTTTGGGAACTGTAAGAACCCCCCCCCCTTACACTAATCCATGTGTAAAATAGGACCCATCAACCAGCAACAAGAATCCAAAGACGATCAATATTTTAATAGAACTCTCTCAGATCCTAGCAGCAACTAGTATCTCAATCTCGGTCTCTCAGGAAGAACAAATCTTGACAACAGTCAAGAACTTAAATGTCACTCCACATCCACAAGAAGATATAGAAGTATCCTTTGATTCCCTTTTCCAATCTATCAAGGAGACTGAATAATCATGGACCACATTTGATGGAGAACAACCACTAGAACCTGAGATGGAGGAATTCCTAATATGCCTTTATGAAGAACCTCTATGCACTAATGAGACTAGTCATTTGAAAGAAGACGATTCGCAAGGCATGATAGAGGGATACATGTAGAGTGGTATAAAGAAACAATTGAACCAAGAACATCACGACTATATTGAACATTGGTTACAGACGACAACTAGATTGAATCGCCACTCTCTTCTTCAACAACTCTTCACATCATCACCAAAGAAGATGTTTCTTTGTACTCTGGTATACATTAAAGATTATCTTTCAAACCCGAGTATGAATGTGTTTCTACACCTGTTATGCACATGGTTACAATGGAAATATTCTTACACGTGAAATATAATTTCTTGTTCTTAGGTAAGATAGAGTAAAATTTTCATTTTAGTTAACCTAGTTATAAATAAATGCAACATATTTCATGTTTCTTTTCAAATAAATGAAATGAGATGAAGATAATATTGATGATCTAACATTAAAAACCAAAATAACTTAAGATATTTCTTGTTCTTATTACATACAGATTTCTGATTATTAATAATAGTAGTTGCTCATAAGCCTAGTCTATAAAATATTATGGGGATTTACAAAATCTTTAAGGTCTTCATAATGATGCCCATAGGTAGCTTGTACATCTTAGTTTCCTATCGGAACTTGTTATTCAACCATTCTTATCAAATAGTAGAAGGAGAGTGAATGAAACTTCTACTTGTGAGGGAACACGGTCTTATATGCAGAAGATGAACTTGGGGACTAGAGGCATATTTAGGTCATTCTCTCATGGCCTCATCCACCGCACATTAAGTAATTTTGACCATGATATGCCTTTCGACTAATCTCAATACATAAGTCTATTTTTCATATGAGAAATATTTTATGGGCAATCTATAAAATATCTTCCAAATCAATACCATCCCATCCTGTAAAAAGGTTTTCAAAGATGCTTCCCCATTCACCCATGTGAAAGAAATCTATAAATTTTGTCTTAAGGGTAAAGATTGGGACAAGAGCCTTTGATGGAAAATGGGCGTAATAGGCTAACCCGTCAAGATACTGAACAGGTATGTTGGCAGTGGGTACCGGCATGTGGTAAAACTAGGAAAACCCATCAGGGTACGGAACATGATCGTGGGCAATGGGGCATTATTCCTAGGAAGGATATTTATTAGATGTCAAAATTACCCCATCGGAGTACTGAACAGGCTTGTTGGTAATGGGTTCTTATTTTGATGTCTTTCATTATGCCTAATCTATATTTTTCCATATGAACAATATACTTGTGTAAATCCTTAAAAAGAAGCATGCATGGTTGAAAAAAAGGCTAATGAACCTCATCTAATTTCCATTTGATAATGTCTATAATATGATCTTAAGACCCTATCATTCATACCCAGGATGTCATTGTTCTAGAGGTGGGACCCATAAGTGTAGGAGTCTAATAAACTCAAATGCGAACTTTATCAATATCACTTGAATGACATAAATTCTTTGAAAAATCAAACAGGGATGATTGGTTTCCTATTGGTTTCTCATTTATTAAAGACCATGTATCTCCTCATGTTCTCTTATTTAAGGATAAGAGAAAAAATCCCCCATCATAATTTACCTAGTTTCTTGAGCATACCACTGTTAATGTTGATGAAATCGTATGTAATAAATAATTTAGGAATTTCCTTTATGTTTGTAATGTTTTAAAATTAATTTCATTTCCAAATTTACAAGCATGGGTAAAGTTTAAGTTTTGGTTGTTTCTTTAAGAATGACATCAACATATATTTCTTCTCTCATAATAACAGTATTGGTTTAGTTCTTTTAGATTTTTTTGTTCTGGTACTGCTGCTACAGAAACCAGTAGGTTCATGTACCAACAATACATAAATTTAAATCTTTTTCTAGGGTACTTTTTGCAGGATATATTCAACAACTCTTAGCTCTAGAATACTTCATTTCTCTCCTTCATTCAACATGCACCAGTTCCACATAGTCTACTTTCATCTTGCAGAAATTGTGTGTGCTAATGAGAGTTTGCATGAGGGCATGAAAACCAGCGGGTTTGGGGGTGAGAGAGAGAGACATAAGGAATCTCAGTAGATCATCATTCATCAACTCTCTCCTAGATATCCATCAATTCTCAACTTTGCTCCACTTCATCTTCAAATTTCAACATTCTACATCATGATTTTGTAGACATTTCGTCATGTTCTACATAGTTTACACTTCAACATGAATTAGAATTCAAAGCAAGGGTAACTTGAGGTAAAAATGGTACAAATATTTTTAATTTACTAAGAACATGGAAAACATGATGCATAACCACTATTACCCACTCCACACTCCACTATGCATTATCACAACTACTCAATAAACCCTCCATCTTCACTCCACTTTTCATAATGACAATATACTATGATGATAAGACCAAGTAATGAAAAGGAAATATGTGGTATACAAATACAAAGAAACATCTATAGTGTCTTTTATTTGTACATCATAAAGCATTATTAAACCATCGCAAAGAGGATGAAATCATTGTTGCTTATCCAAAGAAATAACCACAAAGTAAATATTGGTCTTAAAATTGATGTAAGATACAAAGTATAAAGGCGTCCAACTTCATACGACCACCATCACCATAATTTTATAAACCATGCTCCTCATGCACACCATTCACCATCACTCTGATACCCCATCCACTGCTTGTCCTCCATTTTTATGATAATTTTGTTTTTTTGTTTGAAATTCTATCTGTGATAGTTTCCAAAGTGTCATTCCACAAAAACTAATGCCTACAGAAAAGAAACAATATCACATAAATCTATAAGCAGAGTATCATAAGTTATTCACCTTGTTTGCATGAGGACATGCAAATCCTTGGGTTTGGGGGTGTGTTGGGATCTACTTTTTTCATATTTTCCGCCATACAAATACACTCATAATTACACCTTCTCACCGCATTTCATCAATAATATATCGCTAATTACACCATAAACCTCCATTATCTCTTGTTATTCATCATATGTGGTTATTACATAATTTTCCATATTTTTAGAGATTAAAAGGATGATTATACAACCGTTTTTTCGATGATGGTTTAATCCTATGTTTCTATGTCCAAGAAACATGTTCTTTACTGTTCAGGTTCCCGTATATGCACTGTCCATGTTGTGGTACTTGTATTGTTCCTGTTTTGGTACCCGCACTGTAGGTCATACGGTACCAGAAGGTTCTAAATTCAACCGGCACCTGCACAGTCATCCAATACCCACACTCCATGTCATCTAGTACTTACACTCCATTTCATTCAGTACCATCTCATCCGGTACCAATACTGCGCTCATCCGGTACTCCATGTCATCCAGTACCATCTCGTCTGGTACCAATACTGTGCTCATCTGGTACTCTAAGTCATCTGGTACGAGAAGGTTCTACAGACAACCGGTACCTACACAGTCATCTGGTACCCATACTCCATGTCATCTGGTACCCATACTCCATGTCATCTGGTACCCACACTCCAGGTCATCCAGTACTCAACTCGTTCAGTACCAATACTATGCTCATCAGGTACTCCATGTCATCTAGTACTCATATCATCTGGTACCAATTATGTGCTCGTCTGGTACCAATGTTGTGCTAGTCTGGTACCAGCATCAACAACAGTCCGATACTAGAAATAATTCAAAATTTTGGAAAGATTCTAGAGGAAAATCGGGAAAATAGGTTTTGTCCAGAGAGAATTTTACATGCAGACATGTGAGGCAGAATTCACCCAACTCACACGTGTGGACCTCCAACTCAGAGGTAATGATTCTGCAAAAATTAACAAAATATCAAACTACCAACTTGTGCCTCGATTTTCATGTAGATGGCATCATATATAGAATTTATACGATATTGGTTTTCTCTAGAATATGGAAAATTGAGTATCATGTGAGCAGTTTTTCAAAATTCAAAACTGTTTAAGATTTATGGGTGGGTCTTCAACTTGAATCTATCCAAATTGATGAAAAACCCAGATTTTTGTTATTTCATTCCAAAAAATGTAAAATTTGAAATATGAGCATTGGGATTTGGTCCCATCCACTTATCAATGATTTTTTTATGTATAAATAAGCCTCATAGGGCTATGAGAAAGACAATTATCATTATGGAAATTCTTTTGTAATGGATGTTAAGGTGTCATCATGACAATGGCAAGATTGTAAGAGACTTGTAATTTTCTGAGTTTGATGGAACAAAGAATTGGTGTTTGGTGCATTCAAGGGGATTGACTTCTTTTTGGAAGCAAATTACCTGCTGTGTAGGGCCCCTCAACTTGGTAAGAATGTTTCCCTTTGTATATTAACTAGTTAGCATTTCATTTATGTATTTTTCTTTTATTGTTCAATTTGTTTAAAGGTTAGAATTTGATTTACAGTTTGGATTGTGTGGTTTGAATCCTAATTTTAGTTTTGAAATTGTTATGTTAATTAGAACTCATATTGTAAACCTCCCAATTGAATAAATTATCACATTGAGCTTTGAATTTATTTAGCATTCTCTCCTATCACATTTTCGTGCTTATATTCCTGTGTATTCTTCCTATGCTCTGTTTTTATGCTGAATAGACGATGAATAGTCCCTCATTGCATTTATCTCCTTCATCATTGATTTGCCATCCAATTTTCCCATCAAATATACCATTCAAATAACCCATTAGTTTCTCACTATCGAAAACATTATAAAACAGAGTATGTTAACATATTCTTGTTTGTATTCACTTATAAAAGAAAACACAAAAACATAGTTGTCGTATTTGTTGCATCCACTTAACTTTTCTCTTCCATATTTTCTCTTTTTCCTTCAACACGATTTGCCCATTGATTGCAGATTTAATCATGCAATATAATTAGTCATTGCAAGAGCATATTGACCCATCTCTTTGCCTCATTCTCTACACATGGAATCAATGCCCAATCAAAATGCAATTACACTTATTGACAGAGAATTGTCCTCTCTTCTTATCTACTCATTCCTTGATTGATGAATGCACATTAAATTACACAATTTTACTTATTGTTCACTGAAGGAAATTTGATTATTCTCAATTACTCTTTGATTCTTGTGCTTTACATTGAAGCTCTCAATCTGCAGAGAGTACCTATCCTTCTTTTCCTCTTTTGATTTCATATATGAATAAACATTTTTATAAGCATTTTGTTTTTAGCTTCTTTTAGAGAGTTGATATTTCTTTCCATTGCATAGGCATTCCACCTATTTCGACTTTGTATTTATACATTGTCATTTTGACCCATTCATTTTTATTTCTTTTCATGCTTTCTCATTGTGACTGATGCACTTGATTGTGGAAATATCTTGATTTTAGATTGCATAGTGTTTGATTCTAGTTTGATTGATTGCTTTTAAAATCGGCTTGCCTCTTCCTATAGTTTGAGTGGTTTTCTTTGTGTGTTTTAGGTTCGGTTCTTGCATTCACATTTCATTTCATTCACACAGTTTGAAATAAGTTTTATTTTCTATTTGTTTGATCTCCTTTCACTAGTTTTCTTCAATTTGGATTTCCCATAGTTTTCCTACACTTTAATTCATGTACTTAGTTTTTATTTTTCATACTTTGGATTCCTTGCACTTTAATTTCACATAGCTTCAATCACCAACAGACAAATTAAAGGTATAACTCATGAGACATGGCCTTCCTGCATTGGAATTATTCCTAAGGTGTTAGTTTCTATCGTGAATTTCATTTATGTTTGCTTATTTCTTTTATTTCATTTAATTGTGGATCCGCTATAGGAAATAATCATTGAAGGACAGAAAAATTAAGTAAGCTACTCAGGATTAATCACACGAACATCACCCTGAGTGCATGAAAGACTGTGATCTAATCCTTTATAGCACTAATTTATTCCTATGTCCCAATGATGAATCCTTAGTGTTAATTTCATGCAGTGTGGGTTTGAAGATTGTTTTGTCAGCTTTAGATTAGACTAGACTAGGCTCTAATCTTGTGTTTCCTGCGCCTACACATCGAAGCTTACGAGCCCCGGTTGATAATTAAATGTGGGAATTGATAGTGCATATATTTATCCCAACAGGAATTCATCTCAATGGACTACAGGTCGGGCCTCCCATCCACCAACTAGGGAAATGACTGTGTTTTTGTTGTTGTGGATCGCTTTTCTAAGATGGAAATTCGGTCACTTGAAAGAAGAGCATCACAACAGAGGCCATTGCCAAAATCTTCTTTGAATAAGTCTGGGTACATTTTGGAATCCCACAAACCATTGTCTTAGATCGGGACAGTTGATTTCTCAGCACATTTTGTTCAAGCCTCTAGTCACTATTGGACACCAATCTCACCAAATCCATGACCTTCCACCCTTAGAAAGATGGACAAACTGAGGTCGTAAATCGAATGATCGTGCATATCATGCGCATGTATAATTCCAAGTAACCTCACACATGGGATGAGAGTCTCCCCTATGTTCAACATAGCTACAACCGAGCAGTTCATAGATCAACCAGCCACGGTCCCTTTTAGGTGGGGTTGGGATTCCAACCATTAGGTCCCATAGATGTTGCACTACCCCTTGCAGTCACCTCGACCGACTCATCTCTTGCTCCAACTGAATTTGACAAATCCACCTGGTTAATTGAGTGGATCCAACATATCCTTCAACAGGTTTATGATATCCTACTAAAGTCTAATGACAAGTACAAGAAGCTCCATGATAAACACTGGGTGTCACATAAGTTTCAGGTGGGTGACAAAGTTTGGTTGTACCTACAGAAAGAGTGCCTTACAGGAACCCATCGAAATATTCTCCCACTTTGTTATGGGTCGTACACCATCACCAAGGTTTTGGGTGATAATGCTTTTGATCTCAACATTCCTCATTTCCCTGGCTTGCACCCAATGTTCAACATGGATATCCTTCGACTATATGTCCCACCATTATTGGACACCTCAGAGATAGCAGAAAAACTGACACCAACAGAGCCTAACCTTGATTGCATACAATAGGTATCCAGTCATCGGATTGTGGACAAACAGATCAACGACACTCGCCAGCAAAGGATCTAGCTTTATCGAGTTGTCAAAGCAGGGAAGCTCTTGCACCAAGGCAAGTGGCTCACCCGCGGCCAAATTCTATAGAAATTTCCTCATCTGATGGGGGAAATCAATGCAATGGATACCATTGCTTCCTAAGGGGGGAGGATTGATCCAGATGGATTTCGGTGGCCTCCCACCTATTCCAACTAGCTCATTTTGGTATTTTTTTCCCTAGTTTTTGTGTCCCTGACTTGCGGGGCCGTTTTGAGGCCCTAAACAATGTTTTTTAAGACTCGCCATAGTCAGAATGACCTTTGATAGATGGAAAAAACATGTGTATTCCTCGAATAGAAATTTCCAATGGGATATCATGCACCTAAAATGGAGATCGTATGCAAAAGTTACGACCCCGGGAAGTTGATGTCTAACTTACCCAACAGGGCCCAAATGACTTTTGGTGCTTCATCTCCTAGGGTTAGGTTTTTTGGATGTCTAGGGTTTTTCACATTCCTGTTTATTGTAAAAAGGCCTTCATAGCCTCATTGTAATCATATTCTTGTTAATCAGTAGAACCGTCACATCTCTTCTCAGAGATAAGCCGCAACAATTCTAGCAAGCTTGTTTCTGCTGTATTTTACAATTTTAGCTTATTTCCTTATTGAATAGAAATCAATTTTATTGTATATTTGTTAATCTGTGTTAAGCATCTTTTGACAATAATCTATATTCATTTCATTCTACAAATATATTCTGGATCAAAATTCCTTCAGAGTCTCATTGTAATCATCTTCTTGTGAATGAGTGTAGTCATCACATCTCTTCTCATAGATAAAGCTTCCACCATTCTAGCGAGTCTTGCACTCTCTATTTTTACAGTCTCTATACATTTCTTTCATTAATATAAATCATGTATTGTTGTATTTCTTTGTTTCTGGAAATTTTTATGTGTATTTCATTGTAATATCTCTGCTTTGATTTTGTTTCAAAAATAATCCAGATCAAAACAGTTTGTTGGCAACTTAATATTTTTAGCAGTTTTTTGGTTCCTGAACTTCCAGGGCCATTTTGAGGGACTAAATGAATATTTTCCGTGATCAGGCACCTCAATTATACACAAAGGCTCTGATTGATCCCCCAAAATGAATATGCTCATTGATACCATTCCAACGAGCTATCGTTCACCCCAAACGGAGATCATATACCAAAGTTACGCCCCCGGGAAGTTGATACACCAAACTACCCAAAACGGGGTCCACAAAACTATTGGATTTTCATCTTCTAGGGTAAGGGTTTTGGATTTTATTTATGTTAAAAATGCCTTTGGAACCTCGTTGTAAAAATCATCTTCTTGTGAATGTGATTATCCGTCACATCTCTTCTCTGAGATAAGTTGGCACCATTCTAGCAAGTCTTTCACTCTGTATTTCTACATTTTTGTACATTTCGCTCATTAATAGAAACTGTGTATTACTGTATCTTTGTGTTTATGGTTATATCACTAATATATATCTATTATATTGTTGGATATATTGTATATCTCTATACATTTCTTCATTATATCTTCGCTCTCATTTCATGCCGAAAATAATCTGGATCACCCACAAAAACTCAAAATTCAAGGTAGAAAATATATGTCTCATCATGAAAACACCAGTAGGTCCTCAACGAGTCTTTGGGGTGGAAAATAGAGATATAATAGATTCTCCCTAATATGTGAAGTTATAAGAGGAACTAATGGCCAAAACACATTATAATAATTGTTAGAACACTTAGAATTTTGAACTTTTATTCTTTTGTTTTTTCCTTTTAGAAATAAAATTTCACTAAAAAGAAAAAAAATTAGGAATTTTCCTTTTATTTTAAAATAAATCCATTGGTCATTATACATAAATAAAGTGCTTACAATAATGCTCGTCGATGATTTGTATTTCTTGATCAAACGGTTATTGTAATCTCTGAAATATAAAAGCGCCTGAAGTTTAAAAGAAAAGATTTAATGAACAGTTTAGAGCTTCGCGCTTCAGGAGTTTCAACAAATCTAAAACACAAAAACCTCGAAGCGTGAAGTCTTGAAGACACTTCCTCGTGACAATTTCTAAAAATACCTACAAATGAGTCATGGGACACGTGTCTTCTAATCTTTTCTGGGGTTGACACATGGCACTTATTTTTAACGTTTGTATCAAATTATTTTCTCGATTTCAAGAGACACGTGTCACTCCTCCTTTTTTGACACATCACCAAGAATGACGTCATCTCTTCCATGTCACTTTGGGAGATTTACCTTTGGGATTTTAAACAAAGATTGATTTCACAAGTCGACGAAGTAATAAATATTACAAAAAAGTAAAAGTGTTTTAATGAGTTAATAAAAATTTTAATAACTTTAATTGATCATGATTAAGTGTTAAATTAATCACTTCGCGATTTTGAGCTTCGAGATATTTCTCTTGTGCTACATCATAAACTCACGAATGTCAAACCGTCGAAGTACGAACTTCACTTTTTAAACAAATGAACTCTCGGAGCTCCGATGTTTCGAAGCCCCAAAATACATATAACAGTTCGAACGACTACTTCGGAATTCAGCCTTTGGAGGATTTCTATCATACTTCATCCAAAATCCCCAAATAGTGAACTTCTGAAATACTTAAGGCTAATAAAAGGAATTAAAAGCATGATTAATCAAAACAAAAAAGTAATTAATTAGAGATTAACTTCTTCGGGAATTCGGCCTTCGAGAAATTTCTGCCCTATCTCATTCAAAACCTCTGAACTTCGAATCGTTGAAGTATTAATTTCATTTATGATTGGCTAAAGTTAACAATTTGAATAAATATTTTGAATCACCAGGTAATAAATTCCATTATATGATTAATAACTTCTTTTTCAGTAAATCAACACGAAAATTGCTAGAACTTTATGAATAAAACATTTTGAATTTTAAGTCATATTTATCATTTGCAATTAGAAGTTTTCCTTGCAGTATAGATATTATAGACTACTCTTGTTACAGGAAGGATAATTTCATTCCCATTGGATTATGGCGCCACACAAAGTTGGGAAGAAGCAATATGCATCCGTTGATGATTCTAATCCAAACACAGACGTTCTATCAGATACCACTCCACAAATTTTGGTTACTATTAAGTCTTGGAAGCAGGTTTATGATATCTTAGAGCATGAAGTTATTAACTATCCAGATGATTATGCCAAGGAAGAAGATGAGTCCTTCTCATCCAAGCTCAGATTGGTAGCACAGTCAGAATTGCATAAGATTGTTGCAGGACCCAAGATTTTACCCTACAATTATATGATAAGATGAGATTTGGAGCACATCGACATTCAAACCTGAAGCATTATCAACCATAAGAAGACCGTCGTCAGCTCTTTTCGACCAGATAACTTACAAGTAATGTATAAACTTTATGCTACACCCAAATATACTTACAATGCAACATTTCTCCTAGAATTTGGAAGAAAAGAATGCATTCAATACGATAGGAGTGGTCATGATATAATCAATTCCTGGTGGGGACATCCAGACTAATTCAATACCTACACTCATGGTATGTATTCCAAGGCATTCTTAGATGCTCATATCTTATATATATCCATGATGCTATGTCGTTTATTCGGGAAAAAGAACCCTGCACATTTCTCAGTTGAGTGGGTGGCCATAATGAATGAAGTAGCTGAGGGTTATACTTTCAATTGGGCTAAAATGATATTTGATAACCTGACAAAAGAAATCATTGAGTGTTAATCATTAAATCTAAAGGGAAACCTGCTCCTTTTTACATGTCTACATATATCATGGACGCCATTTGTTTTATGACCCCATTCCCCCTGATGAACTAGAATTGGACCCCAACCAGTGTAGAACCTATACATTTCTACCACTCCAAACTATGGGAAGAAAATGATAAATATTTCTTTTACGAAATCTATCACAATGTAGTGGTACCAATTCATATAGCTATCTATGGCCACCCACCACCCAGGATTTCAAAGAGGATTATGGGAAACCTAGGCACACTTGTAGACTGGTACATTGAGGAGAACTTCTCCTACATTAGAGTGTTCAGTTGCTTCGTTCCTCCTCATGCCCTTCCACAATTTTTACCTGACATGATAGTGTGAAGAGAAGTGGCATACCAAATAGTAGCAGGAGGTATCACCAAGGAATTGAAAGCGGCTCAGAAAAAGGTATGGCCAACTTTCCCCTTTCAGGTTGGTATGTTTACATTGTTAGATTTTGGTCAT
This sequence comes from Picea sitchensis, assembly GCA_010110895.2. NCBI lineage: Eukaryota > Viridiplantae > Streptophyta > Pinopsida > Pinales > Pinaceae > Picea > Picea sitchensis. The sequence goes on along the minus strand of SNQJ01S0075195.1, from coordinate 23,045 downwards.
ACCAAAGTCGAGGCTATAGCCCTGGAAGATGTCAAATTAGTTGACATTGAATTCAAAAGACATGATCCACATAAAGTTGTAGAGAATCATTTGGCTCAATACAACTTGAAAAGGTACATCCATGAAGAGTCTCCTTCTGATGAGATTTTCAAGGGAGTTAGATCCTGTGAAGAAGTTCAAAGTAAATTCTAGACTCTACCTCTTGACCAACAAGATGGTTTCCTCATCTTCCAAAAGCATAGATGAAACAAATTGTGTAAGATCTTACAAGGAGATTCAAGGCCCATGCCATATTCATAGGAAGTTAAATCTACAGGATCTAAGCCAAGTTGCTCCACTAAAGACAAAACTGAAGAAGTTGTGAAGAGTTCAGAAGGGTTATTTAAAGAGATAAAAACATCAATGTTAGGTCTGAGTGATCCACAAATATTAACCCAGTTTGAGGCCTTCATGAATTAGGGACAAGCTATTCTTTATTCAACACTGGTTACTTCTACTAGCACCCCAAGCACAACAGGCCCATAAAACTCCACAACAATTATCTCTCATATCCCCTTATTAACCCCTTTAGCGACTAGTTTTGGAACTCCTAGTTCAAAACTCATTCATGCAAATGACCTTATTCCTATCTTTCCTGAAGAAATTCCTCCCTTAAGTTTATTTTTCAGCAAGAAATGAAAATCTATTGTAAAGAGAGAATCTCAGCAAAAAGATGGAGTAGTCGCTGAAAGGCAAAAAGTAGTGTATGATGGGAAAGACCAAGATGATATTGAGTTTGCAAAGGAGGTTGCAAATTCACTAGGGGGTTTTTCCACTGCCAACCAATGGTCAGTGGACAATCTTACCAAACAACTACAACAAAAATATCTCTTGTTGGAAAAATTGCATAACAAAATAAACAGCACAGAACATATTGTCAGAAGCAGGATGAGTCAGGACATAGAACAAATCAAGGATAATTATCAACATCAGATGAAGAAGTTACATGATAAACTCGAGTTGATTTACCATAGTTCATAGACCAACAAAGGCATGATCACTCAACATGACAGTTTGATACAACAGTTGCAGGCTAAGTTGGCCCTAACAGATAACACAACAATAGACAACACTACTTTCAAAGAACAAGCATCTGAAATAAATGAGAAGCTGGAAGTTTTCCAGTAGGATCTATATCAAAAGGTGGATACTATTCAGAAATGCTATCAGGCAATAAATCTTTCTCTGAAAAGTATTTATGTCAAAGAAAAAGATGTATATGTGGCTAGGTCCAACTTTCAGAAATTTATTATATAGAGGCAGGAAGCCAATATCCCTGGTCTCTCTCCTTTCTGACATTATGAACAAGTGAAGGGTGAAATGGCCTTGAAATTTTGGGAGACAAATCTAGAAGAAAGAAAGAAACTTGCCAGAGATGAAAATGAGGCTTGTCTAGAGACATTATCGTATTTAAAAAAAAATTGATTGAATTTGAAGAAAATGATATCTCAAAGGCACTGGGGCAGATTGAAATAGAAATGAATAAGGAAAAATAAGAAAAATATTCAATCTAACATTCAAAAAATGAATCAGATTGATTTCTTAAGATTAATGAGTTGTTGGTGAAGCCAAATTTACAATATCAAATTACAGCCTCGGAAGGAAAGAAGATCCAAGAGAAGTTGCCACTAGTACAAAAGAAGATGTTCGCCTTTGAATTGAATGAGAAGATTGAGCCTTCAAGATTCTTGGTAGCCTTGATGGAAAAGTGTACCCAATTCAACGAACAGAGGAAAGTGAGTGTATCTGGGAGAAAATGAAGGAACATATGAAGTGCCAACACATCAAATCAAAACACAAAAATATCTGCATTATGTTATTCAATTTGGATTGTATTCTATATTTAGAGAAAATATTGTGGAACGTCCAACTACCTTTAGTTGAGACTTTTTTTGTATAAATATATAGATTTTAGATCTATTGAGGGTTGCTTCTAGCTTAATGTAAAAGAGAAAAAAAAATTGAATATAAATACAAGTGCAGAGAAAGATTCTAAGTTTCAATCAATTTGAGTTATGTGCTTCCTTTGTGTTTCCATCTCTTATGAATTTGTTTCTGTAGTTCTTGAAGAGTGAATGATTACAATTTAGTAAAACATATACTATGATCATAATATATCATAAGTTCATTAAGTAACAATTTTTCCTCTATTATTACTGTGAGTAAAAACAAGACCTGTGGCCTGTGTGAATTGTTGCATTCTTAATCTCCTTTCAAGGGTACATCTTCTATTTTTCTTCTACTGCAAACAAGGTGAGACTTGTCTATAATTCATACCTGGCTTTGTTTGAACAGTTTTGTAAATCATTTTTACATCAATTGAAATTAAAATTATGACTTAGATAATGAGATACATCCTTTGTATTGTCTTATCATAAAGTTCATTTGAAATATTATTTCTCAAAAAACTGAAGGTAGAAGACAACACTTATAAAAAAACATTTCATTTAAAATCTTTGATGCCTGGCATTATTCTTGAGCCTTAGAATAAATCTCAGGAACAACAACCTCTATCTTGAATAGAAGTTAAGAATAATGCAACTTCTTTACTTCTTGATTCCATTTACATGAATTTATCCATCCATAATTAATTTTTTGCTTGAGCTTCTTCTTCTTTTGACACTTTTCTGAGAGATGATTTGTCTTCCCACAATGAAGACAAGGATGGAGATCAAAACATTGTGTCTCCAAGTGACCAACTCTATGACAATGTTGGCACTTTAGTTTATTATCAATATTATTAACTTCTTCAAGAAGTCATGCACTCACAAATTGAACTAGTTTGGAGTAATTTGGGACATGAAAGTAGTTTCCTTTGTCCTATCCTAAGCTGTGTCGATATTTGTTGAATGATAATTCTTCTGAAGGTCTAACAACCATCTTGTAAAGATATTTTTTTTGTTTTTTTTCCTCTTCACAGTTTTTGTTGTTGTAGCTATCATTCTTCGCTTCTCCTTGGGACTCATATTTTTTTTTCCTCTTCACAATTGTTGTTGTTGTAGCTATCATTCTTCGCTTCTCCTTGGGACTCATATTTGGAAGATTCCATATATTTTGTGTCTTTTGTATCAACCATCAAGTCTTTTGTATCACATTTAACATCAACCATATGCATTATGTCTTTTGTTTCACAAGATGCATCAACTTTTTGCATGATTTCATTTGTATCATATGTTGCATCAACCTTTTGGATAAGCTCATGTGTATCACATATTGCATCAATATTTTGTATTAGATCCTCTATGTCACAACTTGCATCAACTTTTTGTTTTGTTGTAGATGTTGCATCAATCATGTCATCAATTTAATTGTGATTTTCTCTTAATTTTATCTGAAGTGCATCAATCAATTGATCCTTCATTTCTATGTCATCTCGAAGATCATTTGTTGATTGTATTGTATCAACCATGTGATAAATTAGTTTTTATTTTGAATTAATGTCTACTCACGTTTAGTCCCTCAGGGTGTAGAGCATTCAGTGATGGAGTGTGATATTAAGGAATTCTGTAAGTGAATTCATCGGTTTGAAACCTTTGGGGACACCTCAAATCCATCCATGTTAAGGGTTAGTGCATTCCAGGCTGGGTGCGATCCCTAGGTGATTTTGACAGCGTAGATTCCCCTAAGTCATGGAAACTCAGCCACAAGCCAATCCTGCAAGTCAAGGATATTTAGCTAACAAAATCAAAATGTCCACTCAAGTTTTTTAACTCGATTTTGCAATTCATGGTTGTCCTCTTGCAATTCCTTGATTTCTTGAGAGGTGTTCTATAAACACTTTCCTCCTTTTCCCATTTCTTATTATTCTCTCACTCACTTGGCATGCTTTCTTTTACTCACTCGCTCGATTTGATTGTGCACTTAAGGTGTCGGGTACTATCGATCATCCACCCCAAAGTGTGATTACAATGACATGACTCATTTGACCTCCTTATTCAAATTTCAGGTAGGTCTTGATGATGACATTTACAATTGACCTTGACTTGAAAGGGTTAGGCATTTTACCCTTTGTACAATTCAATTATTTATCCTTCAATTTTTATAATGCAATAAGTAATTTAATGGTTCAAAAGACTATAGGAACAAAAAACAATTTTCTCTATCATTACATGCTTTTAATTTGTAGTTGTAATCCATCATTATATTTTTTATAATCCACCATTATTCTTCATGAGCACATTATTTTCTTGATTTTATTGGTTAGTATTAAATATGTGTCACACTATAAGATTCAAATAAATAACCACCATCCGCAAGCACAATTTTTCCTTAGACCCCTTATTCAGATTTCAAGACAGGTCTAAGAACATTCAACACCACAAAATGAATATTTTTATTAATTTTGTAGTACATAAAGCTCTCAACTAAGCTTCCTTTTATCCTTTAAAATGATTTTACGTTCACAACATTCTCCTTTTCCAAAATTTTGGATATAATTCCAAAAGCCTCCAAATAACACTTTTTTTTCCACACCTTTAACATCACATGGAGAAAAAACCAATCACTTTAGTTTTGAGGAATTCCCTTTTAATTCAAAAGGAAGATTTGATAAAGAATTGTTGAGCACTCCACCATTCACTTACAATCCTCTTTTTAAAATATCAAAGGAACCAAAGGTAAGATTTATGAAAAAATAACTGCTACACTTGTCCTAGCAACCTCTGCTAAATTATTTTTTTGTATATAAGCATAATTCAACATTTTGTATTTTATTTATAATATATGAAACTCTTCATTGGACTGTCAAAAACAAAAATACTTCACTGTGAATACCTTGAAGGAGAGGCCACCCAAACTTAAAATTGTCGTTCACTAACACATGCAGAGAGATTTGTGAGGAGAGTTTGAGTTGATGATCAAATCCTGGAGCGAATCATTGAGTAAATATGTTCCAATTAATCTCCCATGCATCAATATCAATCAGTTAAAATGTAGAATGGCTCATGGATCAATACCATGGAGAATCTTCATATTTTCTACACTTTTCATGGATGACTACCATGAGGAGCTACTAGGCCCTTATGACTAAAGGCACTATGATATTACCACCATTTCTTCACCATGGCTAGGATACCATGTTAAGAATTGAGCACAAACTAAATGAGACAAGAAATGGCGGAAAAGGCCTTAAGCCATTCTAATCCACATTGTATTGATCTCAATGATGTGAATTTATAGTACATGGATTGACCAGATCTAGATCTAGATCTCATTAAAAACTCATTAGTTAATCATGAAAACACCTCATGAATAGATGAGGTTTAAAAATCATATCAATAAGGTCACAGACTTTGTGATTGTCTAGGGACTCACAGTCTAACACTAGGGTAATACATCATATTGACATTATACTTAGCTAAACCGATGATTAAAAATAGGGACTTTACAACTCCTGATCAGTTGATTCTATGATTGTTCAACATCAAATCCTCTATTCACACTTGATATATTGTACTAGGTACCTTGGGGTCCATTCTCATCATTGGTGGGTACCCTCACGTCTATTAACAATTTTCATCACTAACCACTAATAAAACAATTTATTCCATGCTCGATATTAGCTCATCTATGTTATAGCAAGATTTTCCTCACCATTGCTATCTTGCATAGAGGGCCTTTTTCCATTTCCCTATGCAGACTTTTCATCCCTTTTTGATGAATCTAGAGCTAAAAATATACATTTTTCCACATATATGCTCCCTAACTGTTATGCAAGATGCGTATACGCTTGTTACCCCATTACATCTCACGTATATCGGGATTTGTGCCAAAAAATACAAAATGAGGTCGGGTTTCCATGTCACGAAAAAAGACCTCTGATACTTGACCTTCCATATACTGGAAATGTTTCGACTCGGCCCTTCAGTTGCATCCTAGAGGCTATAAGAGCACAATAATTTCGAACTATGGAAAAGAAGGAGAAAGCATTCAACTTTGAGAGCAAAGTTACTCTGGAGTAATTACTTCACATTGAGTCTGCATCCCTTTGTCACTCAAGTCTGAACACAGTGTTCAGTCCCCAAGCTCTTCCCTTATTATTGAGAGGATCTCTTTGCCTCTTTCTCATGAGCTTTCCTTTGGTGGAGGATTGAAGTGGTGGGGACCCAATTGGAAGGAACTTGGTTTCTTGGTTTCAAACCGTGCCGACACGAAAGTCTGTAACATTGACACTTCTATTGATCAATTATTAATAGATATCTCCTTTCCCATCCTATTGGTATCTTGCAAATATATGATTATTATCCATGGGTGTGTTTGTAATGTTTATTAATGGATTATTCTATCTGATGTGCTAACCCCTTTTATATCATCACTATATACTTGCTTTGCTTGTTTGTTGAGAACTTTTCGTAGGTATGAAGCTTTGGGTCAAAGTGCTCAACGGTAGAACATCATTAAACGTTGGATCGAGGTAGGCCTATTTATTGTATTTCACATTACTTTATATAGCATATATTGGAATTGAGTTGATTTATGTAGTCATACATGTCTATTGTGGTTTACCCTTGGCCATAGAGAGTTTTTCCCTTGTAACAGAAATGGCGACTCCCTTGGAGATAGATCTTCCTTTTAAGGGTTGAAGTACTTTTTCTTCTTACATTGCTCCTTTTCCTCTATGTTTCTTGTCGTATCACTGCTTGACAGTTCCTATTCACTCTGAGTCTGAGTTTTCATCCTTTACCCTTTCCTGGCCTTGTTTTAAAGCATATACGCCACTTTTTCCCTGATAGTCGTGTATACATGCTTGTTGTCTCACTACAAGAGACGTATATATTCTCTATTCTCCTGCACAATCGAGTATACCACTTCCCCTTGCTTGTTTTCTTGGTTGAGTGACTGTTGGGTGTTAACGCTCTGTAAATTCCCAGAGGTTGTCGGGGGGCAGAAGAAATTTACCAGAGGCAACTTTATCCAACCACTTCGAAACTGGGATCTAGCCCTACCAGTTTCAGAGAGGGATCTCTCTGTAAGATTTAAATTTGTTTTAGTTTTCAGATGTTAGGCTAGTTATATTAAATGTGATTGTGTTGTTTGTCTTTGTGAGTTGGATGAAAAAGGTTTTACGCCTCCATTGGGATATGGGGTCTGTTTTATAAATATAGAGATCAGAGAACAGATACAAAGATTCTTTTCACAGGGCAAGTTAATGCAAATATTGGATTCTTCAGAAATAAAGTGATAGAGAGTAGAAAAAGGTGAGATTATCAATTAAAATAAAGAAGCAATTAAGAATTTCTTTATTGTAACATCAGAAGATAAACACTTAGATCTTTAAAAGCTCAGAAACAAAGTACACAAAGGTAAATTCTGCAACTTTAACTCCCTTTAAATGATCAGGTTAGAAAACAAAATGATAATTAAGAAAGATAAACATCTGACGAAGAAACAGAAAAACTTCACCAACAATTAACATGTAGGAATCCTGTGAAACGTCTCTTTGTATCATTGGAAGATCTCTTGATAAAAATTACAGCGCTTATAGCTTGCTAGGGCGTAAAGATCAACCCTCAATACTTCAGAGTTTGAAGTATTTATAAAAAAAATTACAAATGACCCTATCATTAATGATCGGGACGTGGCAGACTCTAAGTCTAACTAACTAACTAACAAGATACAAAAATTTAGGAACTGTCGATGATGTATCGAATTCTTCATGTTGATTCTGGGGAAGGCCTTTGGTGAATCACCCACATGACTTTAACTGATTCGCGTGCCAACTCAACCTCTACACCTCATCTCCTACTCGATCAAATTGCTCAGCTCTTCCCATCTTAGCTGACTGGGAATGGTGACTTTGACTAGTCTCCAGTATATTTCATCCATTTCTGTGTACTTGGAAAAAGTTGGTTTGACGATGAAAATATACTTGATCTCGTGTTGTATGTTGAGGTCTAGTTGCAAAGTTTCTAAGAATGCCTTGCCTGTTATACTACCATGTATTCCTGAAAACTTGGAATTGTCTTTGGCCACCATGGCCATCTTTTGTTTGTAATCGGGAAGAGTCATCAACTTGTCATTTAGAACCAGTAGACCAGGAAGACCTTTCTTCTGCAAAGCCTTGATCTTGTTGAAGAACCTTTGAACTCCAATGTCCATGTTTTGGACTTTCTCCTTCAACTACCGCATCATTCCCCTTTTGGTCAGTACTCTCTTGACTTTGAGGATGGTTTCTGCCATGTCTTCAATCTTCAGGTCTTCTAGTTCTTCTTTGTTCTTCGAGTTCAGGAATCTGATGATTTCATTGGCTTCAGTGGGCATTTCTCCGAACTCTCCTTTTATTTTGCCAATAGCTTGTCTTCTCCTTAGCACTAGTTCATTTTGCTCAAACATGATTTGCACCATGGGCCAGATTTCATTTATGGATTTGGAGATATCCATCCAAATATTCTCCTTTGCTTCGGCAAGAGTCTTGCCCACCATTGTTTTCTTTTGTAGCTGTTGCAATTCCTACTTGAGATTTTCTGATGTTTGCTTCTCCATGGTGTAGCTTTTCTAATAAGAAGACTTTAGCTCTTGAAGGCTCTCAACTTCCTTTTTTAGTCTGTTGATCTTCGTTCCTTGTAAGTTCATCTCTTCCATGGATTTTTCTAGCTACACCATTTTTTCCAAAGATGTCAGTGGGGTGGCTGATGGGATTTCTGCGGTGGTGGTCGTTGTTATAGTTGCGGTGATAACTCCTATGAGGGGAAGTGCACTCAGTGGAATTACTTCCATAGGTGTTTCTTGCTCCTTCTCCTTTACCAATCTCTCTAGCTCTACTTCCATCTCTCTTAACTGTGCATTCTACTCCATGATCAATTTGAGCATTTTGTCCTTTTCACCTTTTGTCTCAGCTATCTCCTTTGCCTGTGCATCTTCTATAGGTGGAAGTTTCAGTTGTTTCCTCAGAGATGCTATGTCCGCATTATTTTTCTTGAGCATATCCTCAATTGCTTTCACATTAGAGGGATCATACCCAATCTTGAGAACCAATTCTTATAAGGACTTTATTATGTTTTCCTATGCAAAAGATGTTATCTTCTCCAATTTTAACTGAGTATGAACGTGGTTTAGAGAAACCTGTAACTTAGCGGAAAAAGTAGAAGCATTTGCCAATGTAGAGAAAACCATTTCTCCTATTTTCCTGTGAAGATCCATCTGATTAGCTGGGTGTACATCTCTGGTGTTAAACTCAAACGTTGCCCTTTTGTAATAAGTTATTTCTTTTGGATCGGGCACTTGTGCCTGCAAAAAGGCCATGTGCATTCTGCCTTTTTCTGTATCAAAAGTTGATAACAATATGTGTTGTGTCGTGGACTTTTGCTTCCAAAATTGAGCATAGGTGTTGTTGGTCAGCATCTGATTCTTCTTCTTGATCATATTGTACGTCTCAAAAATACTCAATTTTTCACCTCCTTTATTCGGTTGGTTGACTAATGAAGTATCAGTTTGCCTCTTGGATGAAGAGGAAGACATGATTTGTTGGTTTCTTGAGATAAGAGGTGAATGATCACCTTTCATAACTGTAGTGGACTAGGTTTCCTTTTCACCAGTAGTGTCAGTTGTATGAATGCCTTTTGGCCTTTTGGTGTGTACCTGGAAATCCTTAGCTGAGACTTTTGTGACTGAAGGGGAAGTGTCCTTCCTGGGTATTTTCTCCTTTGGTACTCGTGGTGTGGTTGTTTTTGAGATTATAATTGAAGAAGACTATTGTTCTACCTCTTCCAGAGTGTTCACCTCCCACTCCATTTGATTTACAAACTTCTTTATCTCAGGCTTGGGTGTATGAACATACGGGATATTTTTATTCTTTACTCTCATCTCTAAAATGATCCCACATGGACCGTAGTGCCATAGGAAATTTGTTTCAAACTTCATTTCCCTCAAAAGTTTATTTGCCTCTTCCCCAACAGCTGATCTATTACAGATAAAAGATCTTATCTGCCCCTTAATCCTCAATTGTTGTTTCTTATTTAGAGACACAAAGTGTATATCATCTGAATTTATAATTTGTCGTATATATTCTAGGGCAAATATCCTCACAGGAAAATACTTGGGAAACTTGTATGGAGCTAATTCGCAGCCGTATACTCTGATTTCTGTGTGATTTTGATACAGGTACCAACCTCCCATCTTTGTGAGGTCCGAGAGGTGTAAGATTCTCTGGATCTCTTCATTTATCCTTGGCTCTGGTCTCCCACGAGCATGTTCACCACTGGATGGTAAAACTGCCCGATGAACTATTTGAAGCTGAACTCCATGGAGTTCCTTCTGAGCAGCGAAGTACAAGATGTTACTGCCCATGGTTTTTCATCCTTGTCCATTTTTTTCATCGGGAAGGAGAACCTTTATGCTTGAAAGAAGGTGAACATGTAAGCCATTATAGAGGAATACCGGAACATGCCCTCTGTGGCGAATTTAGAAAGTTGATCGTGAATGTTTTCTGCTAGGAAAGTGTTGTAGTCAAACTAGATGGTGGCCCTTTCCTCAGCAGATAAAATGGATAGGAACCCCAATATAGGTTCACCTATCCAGTCATCTAAATAATATCCAAGTAGACAACAGAGGGATGAAATCACTTGGTTTCCCTTTTATGAGAACAGGGAGGAATGATACAGGGGATTTTTCTTGGGGAGATGGGCATCCTGTGGGAGGGAAAGCTCAAAGATCTGGGCTCTTTGAGGAAAATACAGACTCTAGTATAACTCTGTCAGGATTTCAAGGTTGAAAGGGGAGGCGGATTCGGCTCTAGATATCTGCATCATCTGACCAATGGCCTTTGGTGTGATAAAGAAAAGAGTTTCTCCGGTGAAGAAACTATGGCTCTCTGGTCGGGGAGGTAATGAGCTTGACATTTGAAGGTGAATTCAGGGAAATGATGGACTTGGGGAAAATGATAAAGAGGAAGATTGGACTCCCAGAGCCCAATCTCATCGCTTTGATCTAGGAATGTGTCTTTAAAACATGACTACAATTCTACGAAATCAAATTTGCACATGGTCTCTGAGATCAGATAATCCTTGTCGGCTAATGGGATCTTGTCGAGGTCAACAGGAGGTGGGAGGAAAGGATTTTCCTCGACCTCTGATTTTTTAGACTTTGGTGCCATTGCTTCCAACGATACTTGCAATTGAAACAAAATGTTAGCGGGTAATGTCTATGGTTGGGTCGATGACAGGATCAGTGAGGGGACAAAGTTGTCTGGTGTGCGGAGAGAGTGAACAGTGTGAAAATGACGGAACAGGGGTTTGTTTTGAGTGAACGGGTATCTGTTGGGCGTGGAGGACAGGTCAGTAGGCTAACGGATATGTTAGCTAGTAGTAAATGGCCAACGAATCGTTTGAGGTGTGAGATGGCAGGTGAAGGATGAGTGACGCGTGTGACAGGGTGACATGGGGGGTGTTGATTGGAGAACAGAAAGTGTGAGGTGACTTGTGACGGGTGACCAGGTGGGATTAATTGACAAATTTATGAGACGATACCTGTAGGGGAAAAGGTAGTGGGGCCTGATGTCATGAAGCAACGACAGTATGTCAGAAGGGTGGTAAGTGGTTAGTGGTTTTGGAGCGGAGGGGTTCTGATGCAATCGATTCATGCCCCGTTAGG
>SNQJ01S0075193.1:52003-64982 GCA_010110895.2 Picea sitchensis | reverse complement strand
CGGGGACATGCATTGAAAAAAACGATCAAGAGCAACCTGCTCTGATACCACTAATCCAGATTATTTTTAGCACGAAATGAGAGCGGAGATATAATAAAGAAATGCACAGAGATATCGCGGATATCCAATAATATAATAGAAATGTATCAGAGATGCAACCATAAACATAGAGGTTTAGTAATACACGATTTCTATTAATGAAAGAAATGTACAGAGACTATAAAAATACAGAGTGAAAGACTCGCTAGAATGGTGGCAGCTTATCTCTGAGAAGAGATGTGATGGCTACTCGCATTCACCAGAAGATGATTACAATGAGGCTCTAAAGGCCTTTTTACAATAAACAGGAATGCTCAAAACCCTAGACATCCAAAAACCTAACCCTAGGAGATGAAGCGCCAAAAGTCATGTGGGCCCCGTTTGGGTAAGTTAGTACATCAACTTCACGGGGTCATAACTTTTGCATACGATCTTCGTTTTAGGCGCATGATAGCCCGTTGGAAACGTATCGTCGAGGATATTTATTTTGGGGAAATATGGAAGAAACTTTCATAATGCACCCTGTTTTCCCAAAAATGTCGTTTTAGGGCCTCAAAATGGCCCCGGAAGTTAAAAACTGCTAAAAATAGTAAATTACCAAAATTGCCAGAAAATTGTTTGGAGCCAGTTGGAAAAGGTGGGTGGCCACCGATATCCACCTGGATCAATCCTCCCTCCCTAGGAAGAAATGGTCTCCATTGCGTTGAGTGCCCAAGGGAGAGGGAAAAATGTTCGTTGAATCTGCGCCTTGATGAGCTGCTTGTGTTGTTGGAGAAGTTGTGCTGCTTGGCTTGTTGAAGGTTGTCACGAACATGTGGCTGGAAGGGTTGGACCTTTTTAACCAGTCTGGATACATGAGATTCCTGTGTGTAGAAGGAATCTTTACACTTTGTTGTAATCTTGTCGACCTACTTCTGTTGGATAGAAGGTGCTTGGGCCAAGGCTGTAGTGGTTGCAGTATCCTTATGTTCACCTTTTGAACAGATTGTGAAGAAGTTGAATTTTGTAGTATGAGATACTACCTTGCAGCATTGTTTAGGTGGAACAGTAGTCGAAACTACCTCTAGTATTTTGTAGAGATGACCCCCCAGAGAAACAATGACACCGCGAGGTCGAGACATATAAACAACATGTCTCTTCCACATATATGGTTGGCCCAAGAGAACATCACAAACATCCAATGGGGCAACATCACATAATACCTCATCCTTGAAGGGTTGGATGCCATATGACAATCGACACTGCTGGCTGACACAAAGATGTTGTCCTTGGCGAAGCCACCTAATGTTGTACGGTTGCGGGTGTGGTATTGTCGACAATCCTAATTTTTTGATGACCTCTGTTGAGATGAGGTTCTTCTGGCTTCCGCTGTCAACAATAAAATGTAGTGGGGTCCCCTTCACCCACATCTTTGAATGAAAAAGGCGCTCCACATCTTTAGGATCTATTGGTTGTTCTGGTTGAATTGTTACGATAGCGACAATAAAAGTGGGGTCTGCGTCGATGATCTGTCTTTTACTAGTATTTTCAAAATCATATTCTTAATCAAGGTTCAACTCCTTGTATTTGATCTCGGCCACCAATGATTGTTTTGAGCGACATTTATCGGTGTTGTGCCAAGGGCTTTTTTGGAAATCGCACCATTTTTCAGTGTCCTTTGTCTTCCCATGACCCTTCTTTTTCGGTGGCTTGGACTGGTTTTCGGGAGACTGTCTGTTAGGGTCGTCTTTGTCATACTTTGGTTGTTGCGAATTTGCAGACCCAAACTCTCATTTGTTCTGCTGCTTAAATTTCTGCTCGATTTTAACAACATATCGATAAGCAACACCGAGTGATGAGATGTCGAGAAAATCGATTTTAGTTTGGATGTATCTGTGTAGAGCCCCACGGTATTTCAGAGCCAAATGTCGTTCGGAGTCTTTGATACCCAGCTTGGTGCGCAAGGTATGGAAGGTATTGGTGAACTCTGTAACTGCTTGGCCCCTCTCTTGTCGTAGTGTGGTCCATCTCATACACTGGTCCTCATAGTTGCCAATAGGGTAATATTGTTCCTTTATTGCATCCATAAAAAAATCCCAAGTGGGCTCGACCCCGTATATTCCAGACTCCTTCATGGAACTTTGCTCCCAATAAGTTTCCCACCAATGTTTGACATGGGGGAGAGCTTTAAGGAGTGCGAAGGTGATCTTTTCCCTGTTGAAAAAATTATGAACAAAGAAATAATCTTCTAACAGATTTAACCATTTGTCTAGGGCATCTGCATCTATCTGACCTTCAAATATGGGAATATCAAAATTAATCTGTACCTTGAAAGGAGAGGTTCTTCCAAATTGGTTGTTTGATGAAGATGTGCCCGTTGCTATCGACAAGTGTTGAAGGATGTGGGAAAAATTCTCCATCATTTCATCCCTCTATTGCGTGAGAGCTTGCTCAAGCAACAGATTGATAGGATTGTCTGCTCCGTCGTTTTTCTTTTCTTCTGCCATGGAGGGTTTCTTGGGCATGCGAGAGCGATTGTCTTCAAGAGAGGTAAGCTCGAGACCCAACTTGCTATGCTCGGACCTCGTCGGGGATAGGCACTGAAAAAAATGATGAAGAGCAGCCTGCTCTGATACCACTGATCCAGATTATTTTCGACACGAAATGAGAGCAGAGATATAATAAAGAAATGCACAGAGATATCACAGATATCCAATAATACAACATAAATGTATTAGAGATGCAACCATAAACACAGAGATTTAGTAATACATGATTTCTATTAATGAAAGAAATTTACAGAGACTGTAAAAGTACAGAGTGAAGGACTCGCTAGAATGGTGGCAACTTATCTCTGAGAAGAGATGTGACGGCTACTCGCGTTCGCCAAAAGATGATTACAATGAGGCTCTGAAGGCCTTTTTACATTAAATAGGAATGTCAAAAACCCTAGACATCCAAAAACCTAACCCTAGGAGATGAAGCGCCAAAAGTCATGTGGGCCTCGTTTGGGTAAGTTAGTACATCAACTTCCTGGGGTTGTAACTTTTGCATATGATCTTTGTTTTACACGCATGATAGCCCGTTGGAAAGGTATCGCCGAGGAGATTTATTTTAGTGGAAATACGGAAGAAACTTCCATATTGCACCCTGTTTTCCAAAAAACATCATTTAGGGCCTCAAAATGGCCTCAGAAGTTAAAAACTGCTAAAAATAGTAAATTACCAAAACTACCAAAAAATTGTTTTGAGCTAGTTAGAAAAGGTGGGTGGCCACCGATATCCACCTGGATCAATCCTCCCTCTGTAGGAAGCAATGGTTTCCATTGCGTTGAGTGCCCCGGGGAGAGGGAAAAACATTCGTTGAATATGTGCCTTGATGAGCTACTTGTCTTGTTGGAGAAGTTGCGCTGCTTAGCTTGTTGAAGGTTGTCATGAACATGTGGCTGGAAGGGTTGAACCTTTTTAACCAGTCTGAATACATGAGATTCCTGTGTGCAGAATGAATCTTTACACTTTGTTGCAATCTTGTTGACCTGCTTTTATTGGATAGAAGGTGCTTGGGCCGAGGCTGTAGTGGTTGCAATATCCTTCTGTTCACCTTTTGAATAGATTGTGAAGAAGTTGAATTTTGTAGTATGAGATACTACCTTGCTGCATTGTTTAGGTGGAACAGTAGTCATAACTACCTTTAATATTCTGTAGAGATGACCCCCTAGAGAAACAATGACACTGCGAGGTCAAGACTCATAAACAACATTTCACTTCCACATATATGGTTGGCCCAAGAGAACATCACAGACATCCAATGGGGCAACATCACATAATACCTCATCCTTGAAGGGATGGATGTCGTATGACAATTGACACTACTGGCTGACACGAAGATCTCGTCCTTGGCGAAGCCACCCGATGTTGTATGATTGCGGGTGTGGTGTTGTCGACAATCCCAACTGTTTGACGACCTCTGCTAAGATGATGTTATTCTGGCTTTCGCTATCAAAAATAAAATGCAGCGGGGTCCCCTTCACCCACATCTGTGAATGAAAAAGGTGCCCCCCTCTTCAGGATCTATTGGTTCTTCTTGTTGAATTGTTGCGGTCATGACAATATTAGTGGGGTCTGCGTATTTTCAGAATCAGATTTTGAATCAGGGTTCGGCTCCTTGTCTTTGATCTCGGCCACCAGTGACTGTTTTGAGCGACATTCATCGGTGTTGTGCCAGGGGCTTTTGTGGAAATCACACCATTTTTCGGTGTCCTTCTTTGTCTTCCCGTGACCCTTCTTTTCCTGTGGCTTGGACTAGTTTTCGGAAGACTGTTTGTTAGGCCCATCTTTGTCATAATTTGGTTGTTGCGTATTTGCAGACCAAAACTCCCGTTTGTTCTGGTTCTTAAATTTCTACTCAATTTTAACAACATATCGATAAGCAGGATTGAGTGATGAGATGTCTAGAAAATCCATTTCAGTTTGGATATATCTATGTAGAGCCCCACGGTATTTCAGAACCAAATGTCGTTCATAGTCTTTGATACCCAGCTTGGTGCGCAAGGTATGGAAGGTATTGGTGAACTCCAAAACTGCTTGGCCCCTCTCTTGTCGCAGCATGGTCCATCTTATGTACTGGTCCTCATAGTTTCCAACAGGGTAATACTATTCCTTTACCGCATCCACAAAAAAATCCCAAGTGGGCTCGGCCCCATATATTCCAGACTCCTCTATGGAACTTTTCTCCCAGTAAGTTTCCCACCAATGTTTGACATGTGGGAGAGCTTTAAGGAGTGCGAAGGTGATCTTTTCCCTGTCGAAAAAATTATGAATAGAGAAATAACCTTCTAACAGATTTAACCATTTGTCTAGGGCATCCCCATCTATCTGACCTTCAAATACGAGAATATCAAAATTAACCTGTACCTTGAAAGGAGAGGTGCTTTCAAAGTGGTCGTTTGATGAATATGTGTTTGTTGCTATGGACAGGTGTTGAAGGATGTGGGAAAAATTCTCCATCATTTTGTTCCTCTGTCGCGTGAGAACTTGCTCAAGCAATAGATTGATATGATTGTCTGCTCTGTCGTTTTTCTTTTCTTTGACCATGGAGGGTTTCTTGGGTGTGTGAGAGTATTTGTCTTCAAGAGAGACAAGCTCGATACCCAACTTTCTATACTCGGACCTCGTCGGGGACATGCACTGAAAAAAATGATCAAGAACAACCTGCTCTGATACCACTGATCTCGATTATTTTTGGCACGAAATGAGAGCGGAGATATAATAAAGAAATGCACAGAGATATCACGGATATCCAATAATATAACAGAAATGTATCAAAGATGCAACCAGAAACACATAGATACAGTAATATACGATTTCTATTAATGAAAGAAATGTACAGAGACTATAAAAATACATAGTGAAAGACTCGCTAGAATGGTGGCAGTTTATCTTTGAGAAGAGATGTGACGACTACTCGCATTCGCTAGAAGATGATTACAATGAGGCTCTGAAGGCCTTTTTACAATAAACAGGAATGTCAAAAATCCTAGACATCCAAAAACCTGACCCTAGGAGATGAAGCGCCAAAAGTCATGTGGGCCCCATTTGGGTAAGTTAGTACATCAACTTCCCGGTGTCGTAACTTTTGCATACGATCTCCGTTTTAGGCGCATGATAGCCCGTTGGAAAGGTATCGTTGAGGAGATTCATTTTGGGGGAAATATGAAAGGAATTACCATATTGCATCCTGTTTTCCCAAAAACGTTGTTTAGGGCTTCAAAATGGCCCTTGAAGTTAAAAAGTGCTAAAAATAGTAAATTACCAAAACTGCCAGAAAATTGTTTGGAGCCAGTTGGAAAAGGTGGGTGGCCACTGATATCCACCTGGATTACTATTTGACCCCATTAGTGGATTCCTCGTCTTTGTCAGTAGTAGTCTCCATTATTGCCTACTATTCAGAGAGTCTCTGCCATGTGCTTTTCCATTTGGTATATGTTGGAGTCGTACCTTGGTTTGGTCCTTTCAATCTTTTCATCCGAGTCCTTCCAAATCTTTGGCCTTCTGCTACTCCTCATGTTGGATGATGGAGGATTCCTTAATGCCTTCCTTCCAGCAGATCTCTTCCTATCGATTTCAACACATCTTGCTCTCAGATAGGAATCTAGAGTCATTTTTAGTACCTTGGGGCTTGCAGTCATTAGTGGCAGGTTCCCTCACTACTGACAGTGGGAATACATCAATGTCCCTTGTTCAATAGATTCTATAACGTGTTCGACATCATATCCTCTATTCACACTTGTTAGATTGTACCATGTACCTTGACACTCATTATCATCACCAGTAGGTTGTCTCGCGTTTGTTAACAGTATACATCAATTCAGTAATCAAACGATGTCTCACTGTGTTCAACTTCAACACATTTATTCACATAGTGTAGACTCGTACCACGATGAGTTGTTTTGAAGACCTTGGGTGAAGTACGAGCATCACATCTTTTGTGCTCCTACCCGACCTTTATTGATTGTACCGCCCTTAGTGACATCGGTACTTGCAGAGGATTAGTTTGTTCACTTAATTGGCTCCAGATATCCTTTGATTTGATTCTGAGACCTAGCTCCACTGTGTATCCATTCGTGGCTATGATCTACATTTGCATGGATCCACTGTGTATTCCTCTCGTGGCCATGATTTCTACTTTCATATATCACATGGATCCACTGTGTACATTTTTCATGGCCATGGACATCAGTTATCCTTTTATACTCCATGGATCCATAGTGTACTTGATTTGGCGACCATGCTTCTATCACTCCTGAGCATGGGTATGCCAGAATCGGGAAGATAATACTCTTACTTGATTTCTAATGTAGGTTCTATTCTTGGATCAACTATCTGGGTACTTTCACTTGAACTTACTTCAATGCATCTTCGCCTCTCAGAGTTATAATGTATTTTGGCCATTAATCACTCTTTTAACCTCACACATTAGGGGGCATCTGTTATAACACAAATTGCCACCCCAAATTTCATTTATGAGATGGCCTAGTCCATTCCTTAGCTTGCAAACCTTAATCTCACTTTCCTTCATCAAAATCATCTTAAAAAATAATATATTTGTTGATGTATGCTATTCATCCATGTGCAACTCACGTACATACACTATTTGCTAGTGTGCAACTCACGTACATATGTTATTTGCTAGTGTGCAACTCGTGTACATACACCATTTGCTCGTGTGCAAATCGCGTACACCCCCAATTTTGTGAAAAATAAAAATATTCCATATCTTTGGGCAGGGTTTATAGGTTTTCCGGTCCTAAACCTCCAATTGCTCGTTCACAACAGAATGTAACCATCTCAACCTCTTTATGATGGTATATAAACACCTATGGGGGTNTGAATCTCTGAGTAGTATCCCTTGATCTAAAAATTTACTTTCCAATATCTCTTCTTCTCTCCTATATGATCGTTGGGTGTGTTCCTATCCCTTCTGGGTCATGTGAGGAAGTACTCCATTGCTGAGTTGATGCTTGCAGAGTTTAGTGGAGGAACTCAGGCAGTTGGTTTCAAGGTAGTGCCGTCAGTCAGAATCAGGCTGTAACTTACCTATTCATGTTGATTAATAAAAGAGTTCTCTTTCCCCCCAATCTATGTGCAATTATGTTTAACTAGTTCTTGTATGTTGAATTTGCTTTACATACCTAGATTTACATATTGCATTTATAATTTAATTTGATAACTACCTTGTTGTAGTATCTACTTGGTTTCTTTTGCAGGCTGGTAGAGACAAAGGCCCTGAGAAAATCAAAGGTCGAGAGTGAGGATCTTCATCAAACGTTTGGATACAAGGTACACCATCTTTCTTTCTCTCTTCTAAGTAATCATTTCTTTATTGATCTGTATATTGGAGGGTAGGTTCAGTTTTTTAGACACGGTTATGATCTGTTGTGACATAGACCCAAAGTCATAGGGTAGAAAATCCATGTGGCCAAAGGTTGAGATCAAACATGATCTAAATAGAGCGTGGCCAAGGGCCAGATTAGAACGTAGCTCTAATACCAAATGAAATTAACAACGCTCATTTCCTAAATATGACATGAACAACTTGGTTCATAAGCTGAATATCCAAAATAAATGGGATAACATAAAATAATCTGTACGGATTAAAATATTATATTGGATAAAATATGAAAGATCGTGACGGTGTACTTATAGCATTGACTAGTTACAATGGTTAATAGGTTATGTCCCTTCACAAGGTCATGTCTTTTTTATAGGATGTGTCCTTTCATTTTTATTAATTATTAATTATTATTTTTATTATTATTTACTGATGTTTATATATTTATGTTCATTACATGTTATCATTGGGAGGGTCGTGTGTGGTAAGTGCATGAAAAAAACTCTTTACATCCATGTCTATAGGGGTGTGTATATGAACAATGCAAAGTGCAAGATCCATATGCTACATATTTTTTCCATGTCATAAGCTTCTATCCATGAAGAAGAATAAAAGTGAGTCGTCATGAGGGAGAATTAAAGGTGAGGAGTCATAAGAAGTTAGATAGAAAATAAATGTAGAAAAATAGTGAACTTGCCAACCAACATGAGGTGAGAAGATAATTGATGAATGATTTGGACATAAACATGACTCAAGGGAACATGCCAAATATGTGAGGTGGGATGCACACAAAAGGAAGACAAACATTGACTTGGGCAACAACCATTGGCGAGATGACTCAACCAATTTATGAAAATAATCACAAGGGAGATTGAGGTTTCATAGTCATGATGGTTGAATCAAAACTTAGTTTCAACAAACCAAAGAGGTAGACAAAACTCCATGATCACGATGACAGGAAAAAAATGAGTGACTCAATGTACATGCTCCGATCAAGGGTAACACCAACCACTGCCTAAATACAACTCACGAGGACTTAAAAAATTAGAAAAAAATCCTAACTCATAATAATTCATTTCGTTCCCCTATTTTTTTAAATATGTTTTTGGATTTACTCATTTTAAAATAATAGAAATAAATAGGAAGTGAAAACTTACATAATAAGAAAATATATTCCCAAAAACACAAGGGAACACATGGATGAAAGCAATCAAGGCAACACATGCACAACAATCTATTAACACTCAAGATCATGCTTCTTTGCTTGAATTGGTTTTACCCCATTTGATTTCTCAGCCGATAATTACTTTGTTGCATTACTATGATAATACGCTACAACAAGCAATCCTCTACTCTAGTACACAAGTGGTCCTACACAATGGCTTAAGTCAAATCTATATTATCTAAAGACCGATAATTGGAATTTGGCGTCGATATTTAATATATTCCATCTTCACATATATAATTTGATCATTAAAAAAGTTACATATGAAAACACATCAAGATATTGCTTAATAAAATTGCTAAAACTTTTATTAGTTGGAAAAACTCTAAAGAGTACAATTCATAACACCTAACATGGTTTGTGTTTAAATTCGAGTGTTAATGAAATTTGAAAAAAAAATCGTCGGTACAAAATAAATTTGATGAAGTTTGCCATTAAATTCGATTATGTACATATTTGTTTTTTCTAAGGAAAATGTTGCGAGGGAATTTTTAAGCACTTTTCCACATTTTATAGACGATAACTAGTTTAAATTTGTCTGTATTGATTATGAAGCCCGATCTGGTAGGGACATTGAGTGAGTGATTCGGATTGGATCATCATATAATTTGTCATCTATCTTAGTACTTTTTAGGTAGACAAAATTGGAGGAATCGACTTGTAGAGCCATCTTAGTAGCAGGTCTCAATTTGGAAAATTGGGGTAAAAAACCATCCAAAATCTTATGAAACCATTTTGAGACATCAAACGACATTTTTTTTGGATCCAAAACCTACTTTTATGGAAGACGCCATATTCTACGGTCCAAGACCTTTCCAACAATGCATGAATCGCCTCAATTAGAGTTCGTATGCGAAAGTTATGCCTACAACAAGTTGACCTACCTTGTTGACCACCATGGTATGAATGATGCCACGTTAGCCCCCATTACTCACACATGGAGCTAGCCATGTGTGGACTTTCAAGAAGATTCTAGAAGGTCCAAACCATATCACTACTTGAGGGTTGAGGAAGTCAAAACCCTAATCCTAGATGATTATTAGGCTATGTTAAATACCAGGCCACTAGGAGGAGAAGGGATTCCATTCTTTTGTATTGTACTTGTTCCATAACTGAGCAAGGAGTGGTGTTTTGAGAACATAATAGAGGAGAACAAAATTATGTAGCAGTCATACATGCCACAATATTAAAGGGAACTCTACAATGAGTGCTTATTTCTTTGTATCTGCATTTCCATAACTAAAGAAAAGAGAGCAGAGCATAGGCCTCACCTTCTAGTTGAGTTTTTCTCTGTATTGGGTTTCCGACGATATATCTTGTGTTCATTTGTGCGTGAATGGTGTGTTCTTTAGCTCATTTCTTTAATTTCCATATTCAATTATTTTCATGGCAATGCTTTTGCTAGTTGCGCTACTCTTGGTATTTAGATTATACTTTATAACATATCATTATGTTTCTCTTCCTTGACGAGGAAAGATTTTGCTTTAAAAATTAAATTCAAATTCTAAATAGTGTCAAAAATTGAAAAACTAAATGGCTGACTATGAAAATTACAAAATTAAAAAATATTTAGTGATGATGATTATCATTTAGTAAGACCAACTTTGATCAACTAAACTTTAAGAAAATTAACAAAAAAATTAATTAATTTATTTTAACATTTTATTTTTATAATTCAAAAATTAAGAATGAATTTTCTAATATTTTTATCTTTATGTTTATAATTAATATACATAACAAAAATATAAATTATAACATATCTTATGCATAACATATAAAATAACGTCTACTAGACATGAGGTTAAATAGTAGTAAAGGGTGGAGTCTGATTTCATATATAAAATTAAGGTTATATGCTACTATAAAGTATATGATCTTATTTGAGGTAGCCTATACCATGACTACAAAGAATATTGAGTTTTTTTTGGATATTATTTAGCCTAAAACCATTTTATGATTCTAGAGTAAGACCAGAAAATACATGTGATTAGTTAAGAGTTTGTCTTCAACTCAAAACCCAAAATCAAAAGTTTTGCACTCTTACCACCACAATGATAATTTTAAATGAAATAGTTTTTTTTAATAACGATGACGAATTAACAATCAATTACAAATTATAATCTATGATTTATATCCTCAATGCTAATTAACCACTAAATTACTATTAAAAAAAAAAATCAAATTATAATCTATGATTTATATCCTCCATGCTAATTAACCACTAAATTACTATTAAAAAAAAAAATCAAATTTTTATCAAGCCAAAAAACAATTAAAAGAATAAAAGACTTAAATTTTTATCAAAGCCAAAAAAAAAACCGGTCGCGGGGCCTTTCAAATTGCATTTATTAATGAAGTCATAAAGTTAAGACAGCCAAACCCTAACTAACTCATGTTTTCACTTGAGCGCACTCGTGGCACCAAACCAGCTAGGATTTTGGCATTGGACAGTCAGTTCAGTCGAACTCTGTTTTTTGTTTTCAAGTCTTTCTTCAAGTAATCAAATTTATTTTTAGAAAGATTTAAATACTAATAATCGAGGCGGCCTTTGGAAAATTCTGAAAAATCTATTTTCAGAAATATTTAAATAAAAATTGAGGCCGCTGTTGGAAAATCCCGAAAAATCTTTTTTCGCTCTCAAGAGGAAATTCATCAGTCTGTAGTTGCTAACGGTTCAACCCATTGTTGAGGTGAATCATTTGTTGTCAAGGAGAAAAATCACCGGCAGTTGGTATTCCTCCTCAGCGGCAATACTGGTTAGAGGCAATAATTAATTCGTTAGCGGCTTGGCTTCTCCTGGACATAATTGGCCTTTAATACAAGCCAGAATCTTTACGGTGGAATACCCCCTTGTTACTTGGTGATTCACCTGCTGGCTCCACACTACGTGGCTGATAGCAGGTTAGATACGATTAATTTTTGTAATTAGGCATTTTGTAATACGATTTTTCACTTATGTTTGCAATACTATCATGCCTTGCAAATGGTTTGAAGATGAATATGATTTGATTTTTGTATACACAGTGTTACATATTATTGATTTTTGTATATACAGTGGATGCCTTGACTTGGTTTCTCGCGTTTTCCGTATCGTTTCTCTTTTCCTGTTTCCAGTAACTTAGCTGTTCAACTTTCCAACCTCTTATAGGGTTTACACCTTTACACTTATAGATTCAAATTGATCAGCGATCAAATTTGACTTAATAAACCCATTGGATTCAATTTCATGTCATTTAATGTTTGAGCTCCCAATGTTGTGTTGAAGATTACTGCTACACTATTTTAGCTAGCTTAATTAAGTCGCTAGGTCATAATTCATGAAAACCTATTTTCTTCCCTCAAATTTAAAAAGAAAGAATGGGGGGGATTTTTCAAGCTCCTATGCAAAAGATCACTTGATGACTTGGATCAAGGGCTGTAAAGAAAGCCGTTAACCTTAGCTCCTTATTGAAAAAAATAGATCTTGATATGAGCTCTCAATGTTGTGTTGAAGGTGACCTCTCCTTACCACATTGAGTTGATGTACTTCATTTTGTTTTCAACTTTGACTATGTCAACTTGCTGATTCACTTGTGCCACACCAGCAGTGGATATTGAAGCCTGACCCATCAGTCCATCATGTTTGCATGCTTCTTGTTGGCACACAACTTTGCTGTTGACTGCTCCTGCTAGATTACATTCTGCTCCAGAGGATTTTTCATTACTTCTAGTTCTAATAAGAAGTGTACTGCATTGGAGCATCCCCATGACACAGAGAGGACAAACGCAAACAACCAAAGACAAAATGAACTTCTGTATCTCAAATGTGTAGAAGAATTTAATCCTACTGCTGAAACCTGAAATGTC
>SNQJ01S0075193.1:32316-51285 GCA_010110895.2 Picea sitchensis | reverse complement strand
GAGCAACAAGGTAAAGAAACTAACAAATGACTTTCTCACTGCCTATTTATACAAAATGACAAAATATAACCCTACTCAACCCTTGTTGACATGACTCTCCATGAGGGTTATGCATACCCCTGTACAAATTAACATTATTACTTGATACTTAGGACTTACACTTCTATGACCCAATATCATAAACTTCTGACGACTAGCTATCCACATAAAGCTTGAATTCCAAATTTGTGCTTGGGGGACAGCACATTTTCAGCAGTTTGTGTTGGAACTTGGAATCATATGATCTTTAAGTTTGGATTTAGCACTAGACGCATATGATGGATTTTCCATCGAGTTTCATCACAAAGAAGCCTTTTTGTTCTATTGCATTATGGGTAGATATACGATAATGCATTTAAAAACAGTAAACCCTCATCTGGAGGTTATGTTTGCAGGTTTTGATGAACTTTATAACTTACTGAAACCAAGGAGTTCTAGATCAGGATTCAAGGAACATCAGTTTAGGTGAATATGGTGAAAGCGTCTACCTTACAGCTGCGTGGCGCACAACATTTTCGTCAGCGCCTTGTATTGTCTACATTGTCTGGCACTGCGGTGCGTATCGAAGATATCCGAGCAGATGACACATCACCTGGTTTGCGAAATTACGAGGTCTCCTTTCTCCGCCTTATGGAGAAAGTGAGTGATGGTTGTGTTGTGGAGATCAATGAAACAGGTATCAATGTCTTGAGACCATTTCCTTTTGTGAATAATGTTTTGTTTACAAGAATTACCAATTGCACCATTATGGGTGAATAAACATAACTGTCTCCGGCATGGTGATGTAAATTTCCTCTAACTTGTTTTTCCATCAAGCACATGCAAGGAGGCCTTAGTATTCGTATGGAACACAAACTATTATTTTCCTATTGTCTCATTCATCTTGCATTCTCATACAAAATTTTTAAATGCAGGGACAAAGCTAAGATATAAGCCTGGTGTACTTGTCGGTGGAAAACAACTGGTCCATGATTGTGGCCTAACTAGATCAGTAGGCTACTTCTTGGAGCCTATGATTGTTTTGGGGCTCTTTGGCAAGAAACCTCTTTCTATTACACTTAAAGGTACGCCTTATGGACATCTCAAGACTTCTTTGCAATTTTCAATCTGTCCCTTGGTAATTATTTTCAGGTCTCATTAATTGTTTGTGTTCTTTGGTAAAGTACACGATGTTAATTTTATACTGTATTCATTGCCAACTTTCATGTTAGTTTGCTGATCATTGGTAATGAGTTGTACCAGATAACAAATTGTTAAGTGTCCGACCATCCTCCATTTGCACTCTTGTGAGTTAACTGTACAAGCTTCTTGCCAAAGCTGTGCAATGGGACTATAGAAGTTTAATTGCACATCCTTATGGAAACCTACTGACAAAAAATGTGAACTTGAACTTTTCATCTTGCTTCAGGGTATACATACATGATAAAATACAGATACAAATATGATTTATGATGTGTTGGATTTGGTCAACTTGTGAAGTACTCCTCTATAATGCCCCAAAAGTAGATATGGGGCAATTCTTATGGTAACAATCTGTGGTATTTGAAGCTAATTTTATTGATGCGTGTGAAGAGAATTGCATGCAAATTAGCTGAATTTGAGAATGAAAACGAGAAATCAAAGGAAGATGTCTATATTGTGATTGGCGATGTCAGGCAGATATTGTTCTTTTAGTGAGCAATCTGTACATTGTAATAACTACAATGGAAAATTTCCCCAAGATTCCATGAACATAACTATTAATGTGTAAATTTATGACATTGTCCATCTACATTGTTTTCATGTTTGTCTTTAACTGATTTTAATAGCAGTAATAATGTGCCCACAAGTGGAATCCACCATAATTTGTTCTTTATATATTTTCTGAACCTTCAAAGCTCATATACTGTTATGTATTTTGTGGCCATCTTTTAGTTATCTTATTTTGGTATCTTTTGTTGTCATTTAAAATTTAAGCCATATACTATTTTCTTAGTTTTAGCAATTTTTTTAAAGGAGTTTTGAACTCAGTTTCTGCTTTTCTTAACTGTTCCTAGAGTAAGTCCTGTTTGTGACAAAATTTTTCCAATTTTTTTTTTCCAGGTTACAAAGCCCGGGGAAAATCCCTGAGTACTTCCCCTCATTTTGATGATGGTACCTTGGGTAAACTTTAGAATCTTCAGGGCACAAGGCCAGTCAACAACAAGGCTCGAAGCCATTACAACAATATACTCAATATGAGCTCAACATGTCACTTGTGGGAATTGAACCCTGGCGGGTAGGATAATAGTCATTCCTCCTGACCACTCAAGCTAAACCCAGTTGATGTTTTGTTTTTATATTTTAAAGCCCGAGGAAAACCCCTGAGTACTTCCCCTCATTTCGAGGATGGTACCGAGGGTAAACCCTAGATCCTTGAGGGCACAAGGTCAGTCAACAACAATATACTCATTATGAGCTCAACATGTCACTTGCAGGAATTGAACCCGGGTGGAGAGGATAACAATCATTCCTCCTCACCACCTGAGCTAAAGCCAATTGATGACAAAATTTTTCCAATGTTCTTTACGCTGTGTTTCACAATAAATGCATGATTCATGTCATTTAGATGCGATAGAAGGGATACTAAAATTCTTCAATCTCTATCCACATATAAGAGCACAACATTTAGTCCTAAAATCTGTTTTTGGAAGTGGTTGACAATGGGGCAAGCTCCTCTTCTAAGTTCTGATTCTGGGGCAAATTAACTTTTCTCTTCCTGCACAGGACTGGTCTCTGTTTCATTGACTATTGTTTACCTCTTATGTTTATTCCTTTGTATCTTTATTTTGTTTTTATCTTGTTTTTATCTCCAGGAGATGCCTTTGGTGCTCCTGCACTGCCATTATGGCTTAAGTCCCATTAGCCTATTTTTGTGATTTATGGACATTGACATACTTTCTTTCTTTTTTCTTTGGCAGATTCAAGCTTCTATTATTTTAGGTCTCACGGGGTTTTGTTTTTTGTGTACTAAAGGTCCGTAGGTCAACAAAACCATTGTCCTAGTTCAAGAAGCCTTTCACTCTAGTAGATCTGTTGGAGAATTTGGTAATCGGGTTGGTCATAGTTTTCTGTTTGAGGTAATGAAGAAGTTTGCGTTCTTTGATGGCTTTGTGGTATGGATAAATGCATGCATGTGAAATCTGTAGATGGCTCGTCTTGTTAATGGTAGGTGAACAAACTTCTTTAAGATGACAAGAGGGGTAAGGCAAGGATGCCCTCTATTGCTATCCTTCTACATTCTTATGGCTAAAGCCTTGGAAAGATTCCTTGACAGGGCTTGTCAGTCGAACGCTTTCTTATGGAGAATTAGAGTCTCTTGTGTGCAATAGAGGCTTTGACGTAGCTAGTCTTGGTTTTCTTTTAAATTAAAAGGGGTTGTGCTTTCTCTTTTTAGTTTGTGTACTCTTATCATCTTGCTCCTTCGTAGTCGTCAATATTTTTTCAGCATAAGCCTTTGACTTCTTTCTACCTGATTTCCCTGCTACTTGAGTTGCTACAAGTGAATTGCTACCCGTGAGCTGCTGCTTGCTTCCTTGCTACCTGTGATCTATTGCTTGCTTCCCTGCCATGTGTGAGCTCTCATTGCAGCATGAGCATAGCATAGCTACCATGCCCTTCTGCACTCCCTGTCAAACCTCCCCATTTTCCTCATAGACCTCCTCATGTGCTTCTCTTCTCTCAGCACTCGTTTCTCGCTTCTCCTCAACCACACCCACCACCACCACCTCCACCCTCCCTCCTCTCTTCTCCCCTTTCTTTTGTCTAGCAGATTTCTCCGTTTGGGCAGCTCACATAAAAAATATCTTGGCAATATTGGAGCAAGTTGAGTTTGAAAACAGTAGGCCACATTCTGAGGTTGTTGATCTTGTTACACCTCATATTCATTTCAGTGCACCTCTTATTTTCTTTTCGTTGGATGTGACCCATCATATGAGTGTATTTTGTGCCTATCCTTGATGATATTTGAGCTTATAGTCCCATGATCAGTTGTGCCACCACAATGTTTTGTATTATGTACCAGCCAACAGTGTGACCATCTTTATACTCATGTATTGTGTTGGACCATGCTTAGATGATTCATTTAAAAGCATTGTATTGTCTAGGTGATATCTCTAGACCCTTGATGGATAGTCATGGCTCGTCCTATCAGTCCCCATTTCAGGATAGTCCTTGCTCTTATAGCTTAGCTAACTACCCCTTGGTAGCATTAAGTTGGCACCATGTTGGTCATTTATGGCCTAGGTAGGTATGCAAGGGTCTTGGGATGGATCTATTAGGACACATGACTTAGAGTACCTTTAAGACAATTTTTATATCTATGTAAAAGTGTTGCTCATGTTGTAAAGGTTGTCATACCTATCAGATCACATTTATCTTATGCCTAAGCATGGATCCCCTCTTATGTAGTTGTCACACTTTGGTCATGGACTCTAAGAGATGATTCTACAGTTGCTTATGCAGTTACACAGTTCTCGAGGCAACTTCACAAATCTTGAAGTAGTTCATGTATCCCAAGGCACTAGTCACATTGCCCAAGATGCTTTGGGGCTATTTCTAGATGCATGGGTCCCCTCTTGACATACCACATTCAAGATCCTTGAATGCTCTCTTCTTTCATCACTTTCAGAGCTATTATTCACTTCATTTGACGGTCGACCACTTTGGAGGACTTGTCTCTAGCCGTTTTAGCATGTGTGGGCTCTTTTGACTTGGAGAGGGTCATTCCATGTATTATGGAGGTCACTTGTGTTAGCACTTAGAGTCACACTCAGACTACTATGAGTGCAAGCCTAATACCCATCAAAGTATGGAAGATAAAATTTGTAGTAAATGACAAATGGATGAAAGACTCTGAAAAGAATGTCAATCACAATTTACTTCACACAATATGCACTAGCAAATAAGGCTCTGAATAACTTTGATCAGGGTTGTAGAAAATAGGATGAGTAGGTGGAAGACTTAATAAGAAGAGTGTGAAATGCCTATCATCTACATCAGGTAGTATGACAGACATATAAGGAAGAACTCTCTGAAATAAGAACTTCTCATAATCAAAGATGAAAATTCTGATATATTTGCACAAGTACCACAACAGATCATCTATTGCAATAAAGCTACAACTCAGTCAACTGAATCTTTCAATGGACTATGATCAGAATTAGAAGACAACAAGATGGTAGGAAAAAGAACTGATTTTCATTATCCAAAGAATCTTAAGTCTGATACATAAAATAGAAGGTCTTTCTGTAAAATACATAGTATAAAATATGAGTCTCTATCAGTCCATTCGAACCTCCATCAGTTTTACAAAAGCCTATTTATAACCTAGACTGTTTCTTTACAGTATTACAATTCGAAAACAACCTTCTTAGGATTCCCGTGCCTTTCAAAAGGGCGGGGCAACAGGTGGACAAGTGAAGATAACAAACTGCTATTTTCCTGGAAAATGCTGTCAATGTCCATAACATTCCTTTATGGCTGATGAAGTGTCCTTTTGGGCGTATCTTCTTTTGGCAAGTGACCACCCAACTCACAACTGACCCTTTAGACATCTGGCATGCATCCATCGAACACCTGGCCGGTCTTTCCTCCGCCGGTCTTTCCTCCACCAAAAATCCCAAAACATGAGTTTGCAGCACAGCGCTGCGAACTGTTTTAAATAGCTAGTTCACTCTGTTTCTGGCTTGCCTTCAACAAATAGTTCCGAAATATAAACCAAGAGCTCAGGCCTGATGTGAATACCTCCATATTGACATAGGATTAAAATTTAACCACCTCATTTTCCAATTTATAGATTTAAGGCTTATATCCATTAACAAAAACCTGAAACAAAACGCATGTCAAAACTGATGCTGGTAATAGTAGTTGAAGGTCTTCATTTTCTGTTTTTACCTCTGGGGCTTCTCCTGATAACAACATTAGCCAGCACATCTAAGTTTCTCCTGGCCAAATCCTATAAGTTTGCTGTCTACTAGTTGCTTTCCTTGATCCTGGGATGAAATTCTCCACATAGTTCCTCCATTTCAAACACTATGTTTCCAAATAATCTCATCTTATCCTGTGACAAAGATAACTCAACATCCTCATTCAAAAGACAAAAATGTTCATTATCTGCTCTGGATCTTCATTCAGACACCTTGGTAAACAAAATCTATTGCCAACATGATATACATCACCGTGAATGGACTGACTTCTGCATTTAATCTCGCACAAAGTTTATTCTCAGAACTAGCTTGGGAAGTTCAGGAAGCACCTCTTCTGCAAGTTTGCACACATGCTGTCATTTACCCTCTGAACAAGTAGCTGCGCCCATCCTTCCTGCATTTGAATGAACTTTCTCTGTGCTTTGGTTGAAGAGAAAAACATCAACAATCATAATTTTATAATACCACAAACTGCCTGTTAGATTTAGGGTAAAATTACTAGACAGTAGTCTCTTTTTAATTTCAATGCTAAACCAACTTAGATCTGGAGCTTAAACAGAGATAACAGCATATAGAAAAATAGATCTATAACAGACAGTAGCAGTAGAAGAGAAAACTCAGATCACATATAAAATAAATCTCAGATCTTAGGCAGTAATGAACAGCTCTCTGAATACAACAGCAGATCTATATAACTCAGTTCTAAAACTCTGCTTAATCAGTTTACAATGAGCATATCTTATAGATCCATACAATGCTTACTCTATAAAACAATTCTATAATAAGATCAGATCTTAAATCAAGGAGAAACAAGTAGAAAGCATACCTGGTACAACAACCTACCTCAGAAGAAAACACTGTAACCACAATAGATATAGGTCCTGTTGTTATGCTCAAACAAAGGTTCAGTTCATGGATCAAGTGGATCTCTTATGCCAAAGATTGAAGGAACTTTCTTGCCACCAAATCCAAAAGCCACAGGGATAAAACACAAAACAAAGGAGGCCCAAAACCCTCACAGCAAAAACCTTCAGCCAAGAAACCCTCAGATCTGAAAACACAGGTCTGTAAGTAAACCCTTAAAGTTAACAGTGATAAGGCAACTGTTAGCAGGTTGTACCCCACAATACTACCCTAACAAGAGGGCCACACAGCAGACAGAAGAGGGGTACCTAAGGCCTAAGGGTTAGTCCACACAAAAAAGGACCGTAGTCACTACTACAGTAAACTCAAAGAGGGCTGCTCCTAGTTGTAGGAAGTAGGACATTCACTCACAGCAGAAACCCCACAGCAAAACCACGGCAGAACCCTACAGCAACGGCAGCCACAGTAAGGGAGATGGCAGCTACAGCAAAGGTGACGGTAGCTTCAACAAAGGTGACGGCAGCTTCAGCAAAGGTGACGGCAGCATCTATGCACAGCAGATCAGAGAAGGCCACATCTAATCCTCAAGGGAACACTACAACAGCAAGGGGCCGCTCCACTATAATCAAAATGAGCCATGGAGAACATAAGAGATCAAGCTAGCAAAATGAAGAGTGATTGATTGATTAGAAGAGTGAGGGGGTTTATTAAATAGTACTTAGGTTAGGGTTAGGGCAAAGTTAAGTTAATTAAAGGTCACATGTTTTTAAATTTGGAATTTAAACATGTGACATAACTAATATTTAACTTTTATAACATTACCCTAAATAAACCAACAAAACCCAAAATCAATTAACCAAGGGTAAGGAAGGGTTTGCAAGGTGGCGTGCCATTCCTTCATATCATATGGTGAACCTATTACTTTATCATCCTTGCATATGGGACTATCCCTCTTGTGGTTATGTCCTTCGAGGAAGGTCATGTACCATCAAATTACTTGATAGAGGATCAAGTAGCTCGAGGACTTTCACGAGGTCTTATCCACCAAGGTTAGAGACCAGGATCAACCCATGCCCTAGGCATGGGTACCATAGACCATGTCCAGGGCCTTAGGCTTATCTAGGGGCTTTAACATCTTAGTCCCAAACCAAGAAACCCATGCCACAGGCATGGAATTGCTGAACCACGTCGGGGGCCTAGTTTTATCTAGGGACTTTGATGCTTGGTCCCGGACCAAAAGAAACCCATGCCAGACGCCGGAGTCACCTTGGACCATGTCCAGGGGCTCTAGAAATATCTAGGGACTTTAGCTGCTTGGTCCCCGGTTCCAAGACCCATACCCGGGCATGGGTACCTGAACCTGTCGGGGGCCTAGGTATATCTAGGGTCTTGTGCATCCTCGAGGAGGGAATGGCTCACCAGCGGTACATATAAATTTAACGCCTTTCCCTCTCGGCAAGAGGCATTCTCGGCTACACCAAGCGTCGCGAGAAAGTATACAAACTTTATCAATGGCGGTGGCTTGGTGAAAATAATGCAACTGTCTGTTCTGCTGTCGGAACATTCTGAAGGCTGAGAACTTTCTTCGAATCATATCACGGATATAATGGTATCTCATTTCAATGTGTTTGATCTGTCATGAAACGCCGGGTTCTCTGTGAGCTTTATACAGCTCGGATTGTCCGCGGTGAATAACGGTGGGTTCCAGCTCGACGAAGATAAGTGCAGTAGCTTCACGAGCCCTGGCATCTGCCCGTGACACTAGCGGCAAAGGTACTTTGCCTCTGCCGGTGCTTTGGACTCTGGAGCCTGTTTCTGGACGGTCATAAATTTGAACCAAAGGCGAGAAGCAATATCGAGAAAGTACTCTTCGGTCCACTACCGCGCCCATCAATAGAATGCAGCAAAGCCATGTAGCATCCGCACCCCCCGGATGTGTATCTGAGACCATAAGCTATAGTCCACGAACATATCTCAGGATATGCTTCACGCAACTTTCCCTTATGTATATGTTTAGGTTTTACACATGAGCTGGCTAGAGCATTTCTGACGCGGATATCGGGTCGACAATATGCGAGGGCCATCAGAGATCAATGATGCAGCCGATACGATTAGGGGTCTTCGGATCACGAACACGTGTCTTGGTCTTATATGGAGTTTCTTTAAGTTGGTGATCATTGGAGTAGTCATGAAAACTGGGTCCATCATGCCAAATATGTGAAGGATATCAATAGCATATTTACTTTGTGAGAGAAAGATCTCTCACGGTTTTGCCAAGCTGCAAGAAACCCGAGAGAAAGTAGTGCATGAGCCCCAAATCTTTCCTTTCAAATTCTTGAGCTCCCTCTTAGTCACGAGCTATCAAGTCTTCCCTCTCTGTGAGGAACAAATCATCCACATATAGAACGAGTAGAACTGGATGATTTTGAATGATTTTTATATAAATATTTGGATCTGCTATGCTCTTGGAGAATCAAGACTTTGTAGAAACTGTCGATTCTACCATACCAAGCTCTTGGAGCTTGTTTCAACCCGTAGAGAGCTTTCTTGAGTTTACATACATGGGATCTTTTATTGTGTATTATGAAGCCTTCGGTAACAATGAAACCTCTTCTTCAACTTCACCGGTGAGGAAAGCGGATCTTTACATCCATCGATGTAGTTTCCAACCAAATCTTTAGCACCAAGTGAAATAATGATTCGATAGAAGAATACACGGCAACGGGAGCGAATCTCGTCGTGATCAATACCTTCTTTAGGAACCCATGAACCACAAATCTTGCCTTGTACTTCTCAATCGCCATCTGCTGCATGCTTTTATCTTATAAAGCCATTTTGAAGTCACCATAGATTTGTTGCTCGGGGTCCTGGGAACTATTGTCCATACATCATTCTTCAAGATAGAGTTATATTCTTAGCTCATTGCATCCTTCCATGCCCGATGTTTAGAGCATCAACAAAGTGGAAAGGTTAGGAATCGAATACAGTAGTTAAAGTTAGATGATAGTAGGAGTACTTATACGGTTTCACGCTTTCTCTGAAGAAGGTGCCCTTCGGTCTTGAGGTGCTTTACGCTTCTCTCAAATTTCCACGCGACACCAAAATTTGAACTTTCCTTTGTGAGGAGGTAGCTCCATTGGGAAGTCAATAGAGTCTCTTGATGGATTTGCTTCAATCTCAGAGGTTTCCTCCGTCTGTTCATCTGGAGAAGGAGAGTCATGTGAGGTGGAGCTTCACTGCTCCTCGTATCCTATAAAAGATCTACGGCCCGTCGAGATGTTGTTTCTTCATGAAAAGTTACATCTCAGCTTACTTCAATGAATTTTTGTCTTGGGATGTAAATACTGTATGCCTTTAGTCATTGTATCCCACAAAATTCCTTTCTTACCGGGCGGCTCTAGTTTGGTCCTCTTCTCTTTGGTATGTGTATGTATTTGGGTGCCAAAGATCCTTAGATGCTCAATTGATGGTTTGCACCCGGCGAAAACTTCTTCATGAGTTTTCGCTTCAAGAACTGTGAGGGCATCACATTACGGATATCTTTAATGCTTGGCGGCCATTGTGAAGAGATAGGGCAAATTACGATCATGTGCATCATGGCCACAGGCGCTTCCTGAGATGGTCTGTTCTTCGTTCATTTACACCATTAGCGCTGCGGGTTGTAAGGCACGGTCGGCTCCCTCTTAATTCCAGAAGTTCGACATAGTTCATCATATTTGGGGGGAGTCAAATTCTTTGCGTTATGCGATTACGGCTTCGGATGTGCCTTCTGTACGGTTTCAACAGATTTTTAAAGTCTTGAAACTTGCTAAAAGATTCATCTTTAGTCTTCAAGTAAATCCGTTCGTGAACAGTCATCAATAAAGATAATGTAATATATACAACCATTCATGGAAGGAGCGGAACCTTAGGACCGAAGGTCAGAATGAATTAAGTCTAAAACTCCAGGTGATTTTTTTGTTGCTAAGAGGATAGGGTTTTTTTTGTGTTCTTACCAAGTGAACAACCCTTACAGACGCTATTATGCTCAACAGTAAATATTGGCATACCTGTCACCATTTTTTTTTTGCAAACCTGGGAGTGCGTTGAGGTTTAGATGTCCAAGTCTCTGTGCCAAAGCTGCCAAGGATTGATTGTCTCGTAATTAGCACAGAGCTTGAATGACTTGACCTGAAGTCTTATACAAACCACACTCACGATTTCCAATTGTTATAGCAGTACTTTGATCATTAATTGAGGACCATAAGGAGGCTTTGCCCTTTGAAAAATACTTGTATAACCTTTACTTTCTAAGGCTGGGACATAAATTAAATTCTTCTTTAAAACAGGTACAAACAGAATTTCATCAAAATGAAGGATGTTACCTGAGTGAAACTGAAAGAAGTAGAGCCAAAACCTTTTTATATCGTATGTGCCGTCGTCACCTAGTTCAACCTTTGCTTTGTATTTCTTGTCTTGATAATTTTTTGCAAGGTTTTTGTTTGAAGCCTGTCATGTATCTAGAAGCACCACTTGTCTATTAGCCAAATCTCCTTCGATTTGGTGATGGTGCCGGAAAAGCTGAGAAATGGAATAATATTCTTTCTGTGCTTCTTGCTCTTTAGTTATGACCCTGGTTTGCTTTCTTTGAGGCTCTTCTTGAGGTTAGCCTCTTCGGTGGCAACCGAGGCTTGAAACCTTCCTTTTCTTTTCTCTTTGGCAGAGGGAGGGTTCCCGCAATCTCTTGCATAGTGTCCTAATCTACAGCAATTAAAACATTTCACTTTAGATAGATGAGGATTTAGGTGAGAGAGCTTACCTTTTGGTTTCTTACCTTTGCCTTTTGATTTTGGGAACTTCTTCCATTTCTTTGTCTTTCTTTGCTAGAGCATGATCTTGTAGGATAGGATAGTCATTTATGCTGTTCAATCTACCTTCCTCTTCCAAGCGGTCATGCCACAACCTTGCAAAGTTAGGTTGAGTTTCTCTTCCATTCTGGAGCAAAGAAAAACTCCCCAGCCATTTGGAAGTCCATGATAGGCTGTTTGAACCGGTCATCATCTTCTGGGAACTCCTATTGCAATCAGCGATCTCTAGTTTGTGAGATTTTTGTGGAGAAGAAGTAGCAAGCTGTGTCATTCTTTTCCATCTTCAAAGATGCGTGCTTGTTTCTTCAGGATTCTTTTTTGTGTGGGTGCCTTCTTCTCATAGAGATTAGCCAAGGCATCGAAGCACTCTTTGGCTGATCCTCAAAGGACCTATTATGGGTATCAAGTTGTCTTTGATAGAATCAAGATGATCCTTGACCTTAATGCGATTTTCTCTTATAGCTGACCCTAAATTTTGTGTTTGTTCTAGGAATTCTTCAACTTCTCTGGTAGAATGCTTCTAGATCGTGTTCTTCAAATATGTTCATTATCATGTATTTCCAGGCATTGAGGTACTACGCCCCTACAAGTGCATCTTCATTGTAGTGATAAGGGAAGGTATGGCTATGTGTCTGCAAAACAACCCTAAGACAATGGATCTGTGTAGAATCAAGTTAGATTTGAGTTCTTACAACCTACAACTCACGATTCCATGTTAGATTTAGGGAGTAAAAATTACTGAAAGCAGTAGTCTCTTTTTAATTTCAATGCTAAAACAACTTAGATTTGGAGCTTAAACAGAGATAACAACATATAGAAAAATAGATCTATAACAGGGCAGGTAGCATTAGAGAAAACTCGGATCACATATAAAATAAATCTAGAGATCTTGGCATTAATGAGCGACTCACGAATACAACAACGGATCTATATAACTTCGGTTCTAAAACTACCTTAATCGGTTTAATGATATCTTATATAGATCCATACAATGCTTACTCTATAAAACAAATTCTATAATAAGATCAGATCTTAAATCAAGGAGAAACAAGTAGAAAGCATACCTGATACCAACCTTACCTCTGAAGAAACTCTTGCTTAAACACAATAGGTATAGGTCCTGTTGTTATGCTCAAACAAAGGTTGAGTTCATGGATCAAGTGGATCTCTTATGCCAAAAGATTGAAGGAACTTTCTTGCCACCAAATCCAAAAGCCACAGGGGATAAAACACAAAACAAAGGAGGCCCAAAACCCCCACAGCAAAACCCTCACCCAAGAAACACACAGATCTGCCACATCACTGTTAAACCCTTGATTTAACAGTGATAAAGATGAACTGTTAGCAGGCTGTACCCCCAATACTACCCTAACAAGAGGGCCGCTGCTTGAGACACAAGAGGTACCTAAGGCCTAGGGTTGGCGAGTCACACAAAGGTGTAGTCACTACTGATGCATATGAAACTCAAAGGGCGAAACCCTGGTTGGCAGGAAGTGGGACATTCACCTGTGAAGCGAGCAAAACCATGTGAGAACCACCACAACAAGCGGCAACCACGGTAAGGGAGATGGCATTTCTGATAAAGGTGGCGGTAGCTTCAACAAAGGTGGCCAATGGAAGCTACAACAAAAGGTAGCGGCAGCATCTATGCACAGCAGTGAGAGAAGGCGCGGTAATCCTCAAAGGGGACACTACAGCGGCAAGAGGCCTCTCCACACTAGAATCCAAGAAGGCTGCAGATAGAACATAAGAGATCAGCGCTAGCAACATGAGAGAGTGATTGATTGATTAGAAAGAGTGAGGGGTTTATTATATAGTACTTAGGTTAGGGCTAGGGCAAGTTAAGTTAATTAAAAGGTCACATGTTTAAATTTGGAATTTAAACATGCGATATCTATGTTAACTTTAAAACATTTCCCTTAATAAACCAACAAAACCCAAATCAAACAATCAAGGGTAAAGGAGGGTTTAGGAGGGTTTACAAGGTGGCATTACTCATTCCTTCATATCATATGGTGAACCTATTACTTTATCATCACATATGGGACTTATCCCTCTTTGTGGTTATGTCCTTCTTGAGGGAAGGTCATGCCATCAAGTACTTGATTTAAAATCAAGTAGCCCGGGGACTTTCAGGTCTTATCCACCAAGATCGAGACCAAGGATCAACCTATGCCCTAGGTATGGGTACCCTGGAACACATCTGGGGTCCCTAGACATATCTAGGGGGCTTTAACATCTTGGTCTAGGACCAAGAAACCCATGCAGGCATGGTACCCAAGACAATCGGGGCCCTGAATATCTGGAACTTTAAATGCTTAGTCCCGGACCAAAGAAACCCATACCCGAGGCATGGGTACTGAGCTCCCCAATCGGGGCCTAGACATATCTAGGGACTTTAAGCGCCAGTCCCGGACAAAGGGCCATGCCAGGGCATGAGTACTGGATACGATCCGAGCCCTGAACATATCTGAGATGGCAG
Source organism: Picea sitchensis (assembly GCA_010110895.2). NCBI lineage: Eukaryota > Viridiplantae > Streptophyta > Pinopsida > Pinales > Pinaceae > Picea > Picea sitchensis. Next base: position 37,108 of record SNQJ01S0075193.1, on the reverse strand, counting down.
CCTCCTCGGAGAATGAAAATACCATGTTGCTGCATATAAATTTAACACTGCCTCTAACCATGATAGGTGATTTTCATCAGTTAAGAGAGACCAAGAGACCCATGCCCCAGGCATGGGTACCCTGGACCCTGTCCAGGGGCCCTAGACATATCTAGGGTCTTGGCCATCCTCCAGGAGAATGGCTCTCGCAGCTGCATATAAATTTAACACTGCCTCTAACCATGATAGGTGATTTTCATCAGTTAAGAGAGCTTCACTGCGCATCTCAACCCAAAGATCCTTCTTCTATCGACGCATTTGACACTAGTGTGCTCTGTCTCGAGAATTTTCCTCAATACTTGACACTTGGTTGACTTGTTATTCATGCATCTAGACTCCTCGGGGTTTTAATACTTGAAATCGGGCATTGGCTCCTGGCATCTGATTACAGAGACAATGGATTTGAAACCTGTATATGAACGTTGGGCAATGATGCTTTGAATGATTTTCTTAACCTTGGCGTGAACATGGATGTTCAATATCCAGCTGGAATGGCACTTCCTCAGTGCAAGCTGGCAACTAGATATTCACACTTGCATCTGAATATATAGGCATTTGATACTTCTTCCACTAACTCTTGCGTTTCTGTGTTTTGTCCTTCTGTGGATTTTGAGCAAAACCAACCTAGACACCGTCAACATAAACTTCAACTGCAGCCATAGAACGCTGGTGAAGAGATTTCTTCTTAGTTGATCCCTGATCCTCATATTCAGGCAAATCGTATGCTATGCATACTAGGGTTTCATCTTTCCTCGTGGCAGTTTAGTTTTCCATGTGTTTGCAAAGATTGAAAGCCAACATCCTTTTCCATGTACTTGCGAATCCTTACTTTAATTAGACTCGTTGATGGCAACCAAATGGACCGGCCAGCATAAAAGTTCTAGAATTCATGATAACAACATAAGCTCCAACGCAGAACCTCTCTCTTGACGACAGTGAGCTCCATGACAAGCATGCATTTGGACAGATGGCGTTCCAGGGCCATGTTTCTTTGGCTTCCTGTCGTGGGCAATATCCCACATTTGTTGGGTGACAACATTCGTTAGAAACTTTAGTTGATACCTCCAACACCTGCAAATCTTCCTTGACTCCTAGCGTGAGGATTTTAAAGCTGCGTTTTTTTTTTATTTGCCTAGTGGGACATATCCCACATGGATCGGGCGTAAAAGTTTTATGGTGTTTAAATACTTCAATGTTCCCATAATTGTTCGACTCGTTGATCAATATACCCCTCTTCCTTGGTGGCTTGGCCTAGCGCTTGTGCGCTCGATCTTGGCTTGGCTCGACTTGTGTTGTGTTGTGTGTGTTAAATTGTAGACTTGATATACGTGCATGTTTGATAGGTAATGGTTTATATAGATCAAGAAATAGATTTCAAATAGGATATGTCATACACTCGAGCACACACCACTTTTTTTTGAATGTTAAATAATAAAAAAAATAAATTTTTGTTAAAAAACATATATATAAAAACTTAAGACCTTGGGAGCAAAATGGTAAAAGGTAAAATCGCATGAAGACTGGGTAGACTTAAATAGGAATTCTAACGTTTTGCAGTGCAAACTAGAGGACGAAGACCATGAGATTCGATGAATTTGACAAATTCAACATGAATGAGTAGCATCTTAAGTGCAAGCAAGAAGATCAACAGAGTATAAATTGGTCAAGATGGAGATTTGCCATATGAATATTGACTTGAAAATAGTACAAGAACTGAGGATCTAGACAAATGTTAACGAGGACATTCAAAATTTTTATGGTGCATTTTTTAGCGCTAACATCTGGCTCCTTCTAGGATGGAGGCTTCCGTGTGAGGCTCCAAGAACCTAACAGTTCCAGTGGCCTTATCCATTGGGCTATGGAGTCATCTGTGCAGCCAATCTTTGTAACACTGCCAAAATCTGCCACTTATTCAAGCAAATTGATAAACCTGCTGCGAACTAACCTCCTACTGCAAATCTGATCACACCGTGCAAACTTGAAGAAAAGCAAATGCTCAGGAAGCGAGCTTATTACCTACGCTACCCTACTCTATCCAGATCTCCAATTTGCTCAAGTAAATGCAAATTTCCACAACAACCATTCAAGTAACTTCATGACTGAAATAATCCCATCTGTGCCATTGATTAATTGATAATAACAAAAATATAACAACAGAGATAGAAACTCCTTCAGAGAATCATACTCACCTACAAGTGCCGGTGAAATGATGAACTCTGAAATCTTCAAAGAATTTGAAAGATATGACTCCAATAAAGCTGCTACTGGATCTTCAAAACCATAGTCAGAAACCTGTTGATTCAGAAAAGATGATTTCCATTGCACACATTCCAACAGAGATAGAAACTCCTTTAGAGAATCATACTCACCCACAAGTGCCGGTGAAATGATGAACTCTGAAATCTTCAAAGAATTTGAAAGATATGACTCCAATAAAGCTGCTACTGGATCTTCAAAACCATAGTCAGAAACCTGTTGATTCAGAAAAGATGATTTCCATTGCACACATTCCCTTTTACTGAGAAAGATGTGAGCTGCTTGTTCTTTCGAGATCAACTCTTGATCATCAAGAGTGACAATTTCCTCTTAAGAAAAATGATCATATGATAATTGTATAGTAGGAGTTAAAACGTTCTGATTGTGATCAACCATAAATATATAGTTATCTATACAATTATCCTTTACTGCATGCTCAAAATGATTTGGAAAATGATCATAAGCATGATGTACATTCCTGTCCATGAAAAAATCTGAAAACATTGAAGAATTCTGTTCCAAATCTGAATCATACTTACACTCTTCTTGTTGTTCTTGTGCATGCAGATCTTCAGGGTAAGCCCGATCTCGAATCCTTTTGCAAACTCGAATGTTCTCCTCAACTTCTTCAGCATCCTCAAACAATCGTCTTAATGACGAAGATTTCCTTTCTCTCAGGAGAAGGACAAGATCTAGGTGCTGAGCTGCTATGTAATAAACCATAGCTGCAGTTTTTGAAGGTCGGATCTCCAATGGCATGCTATGATAAAAACTATGAAACCTCCTGTTGAAGATAGCCAAAGATTCATCTTCTTTTCTCCTCAAAGTACAAAACTCGGTTAAGTATTGATCGAAAGAATTGTTCTCTCCCCAGTATCTTAAAAATGCATTATATAACTCAATCCATGAACCAATGGAATCAACTCCCAAACCCTTAAACCACAAAGAAACATCCCCAAAAAAGGATTTGGAAAATAACCTCATGGTAATATCTTCATATACTATCTCAAACTGATTGACAAAGTTCTCAAAGGCTCCTAAATGCTTCTTCGCAGTGATATGATCTTCTCTAGAAAAATAAGGAAGATACTCAAAGAAATTAAGAGGGTAAGGATAAAGGTAAGATGGCAGCCTTAAAGGTTTAAACATTTTCTCTGTGATTCTAGTTTGAGCAGCAGCGGGCTGAAAATGAGGTTTAACAAGCTGACTGCAAGGTATAACAAACACTTTAGAAGGTAAATCAGCCTCATGATTCCCATGACTATAAGGCTGCTCAATTTCAGGAGGGATTGAGATATGAACTTCATCTTTCTGTCTGCAGGATCCTTCCTCCAGTGGAGTCTTTGATTGTGGAGTTGCCAGGTAGATGATTACAATCAATTTTCAGTGTCCCTCTCTTGTCTACCATCGAGAGCCGGATCTACGTTGTTCTCCCAGGGAAGATCACTTCATTCTTCGATCCCCGACAACGGCGCCAAAAATGTTAGCACTGAGAGTCACACTCAGACTGCTATAAGTGCAAGCCCAATACCCATCAAAGTATGGAAGATAAAATTTGTAGTAAATGACAAATGGATGAAAGACTTTGAAAAGAATGTCAATCACAGTTTACTTCACACAATATGCACCAACAAATAAGGCTCTGAATAACTTTGATCAAGGTTATAGAAAATAGGATGAGTAGGTGGAAGACTTAATAAGAAGAGTGTGAAATGCCTATCATCTACATTAGGTAGTATGACAAACATAAAGGAAGAACTCTCTGAAATAAGAACTTCTCATAATCAAAGATGAAAATTCTGATATATTTGCACAAGTACCACAACAAATCATCTATTGCAATAAAGCTACAATTGAATCTTTCAATGCACTGTGATCAGAATTAGAAGACAACAAGATGGTAGGAAAAAGAACTGATTTTCATTATCCAGAGAATCTTAAGTCTGATACATAAAATAGAAGGACTTTTTGTAAAATACACAATATAAAATATGAGTGTCTATCAATCCATTCGAACCTCCATCAATTTTACAAAAGCCTATTTATAACCTAGACTGTTTCTTTACAATATTACAATTCAAATAACAACCTTCTTAGGATTCCCGTGCCTTTCAAAAGGGCGAGGCAACAAGTGGACAAGTGAAGATAACATACTGCTATTTTCCTGGAAAATGCTGTCAATGTCCATAACATTCCTTTATGGCTGATGAAGTGTCCTTTTGGGCGTATCTTCTTTTTGACAAAGATCAACATCCTCATTCAAAAGACAAAAATGTTCAATATCTGCTCTGGATCTTCATTTAGACACCTTGGTAAACACAATCTATTCCCAACATGATATACATCACCGTGAATGGACTGACTTTTGCATTTAATCTCGCACAAAGTTTATTCTTAGAACTAGCTTGGGAAGTTCAGGAAGCACCTCTTATGCAAGTTTGCACACATGCTGTCATTTACCCTCTGAACAAATAGCTGCACCCATCCTTCCTGCATT
>SNQJ01S0075193.1:0-16623 GCA_010110895.2 Picea sitchensis | reverse complement strand
GTGTTTATGGTTGCATCTCTGATACATTTCTGTTATATTATTGGATATCTGTGATATCTCTGTGCATTTCTTTATTATATATCCGCTCTCATTTCGTGCCGAAAATAATCTGGATCAAATGGATACCAAGGTATTGCACGAATCCCTATGTGTGATAATGGTTGTTGACGTTGAACACAATGGAAATCGCTCAATCAACGACCAATGATGGCTTGTCATCTGTTGAACACAAGGCCTCCTATCAATGATATAAATAGGCCCATGGTGTCACTCTAGATCAAATTCTTAGAGCAATGAGTCGTAGTCGATAAGAGTAGACCAACGAGTAAGAAGTCAATGAGGACCTTCTATATTAGCATGTGTGAGATATAAAGATACTTGTGAAACTGAGAAGTACTTTACTGACATGGGAAGGTCGACTCAGAAAGTCAAGGATTTCTGCATAATGGTTGACTTGGGCAGAGACTTCCCTTGAACAAAAGAACGACACATTATGTGACTAAGGCATCATGGACTTTAAGAATTGACGTAAGTTTATTATGCAGGAGGCATCAACAAACTCTAAATAGTAACCGAAAGAGTAACTAGTCAGACGAGTACTAACTCTATGTAACACGAACAGTGTCTTATGGCCATACTAAAGCCAAAAATATTGAGACACAGACTCAAATATTGTGATTTGTTCAAGGGCGACAAGACTTCTTCGAAACAAAGAGATAGACGCTTTCCCCCCTCTTTTTTGGTTTTATTTTTTTGTTTTTTTGTTTTTTCATATTATAAGCCTGAAAAAGAATAAAATAATGCTATGATATAGTGGAGGAAATGAGTGTCGTGGGCAAGCAAACTAGTTTCAAGCTTAAGGAACATACATATGTTTAATGCAAGGAAAGCATGTGCAGGATATGAACACTCGGGGGAAATTTTTCTCCAGGGATATAGATGTCAAGTTGCAAAGGCTAGTATTGCAAGGATAGTAATCTTTCAAGAAAGCATATACAATGGGCTATATAACAACAAGTTGAAGCTAACATTAGGCCCGAAAAACGTGAGTGGTCAATATGCAATGCAAGTACAACTCAACACACCAAATTTTTGGAAGCCTCGCGGGTAACTAACCAACAATAAATGAGAAGAAGATATGAAGCTTCGACGCAAAGTCATGGCAGGACTAAACAGGGCTTTCGAGCCTATGGAAAAGTTACAGCATGGGTGCCCAAATGGCTAGTGAGGAGCGAATTAGGACACCCATGAAGAGGTAAGCTCTACCATCCGTAAATGACACCTTTAGAGCAACTTGAATGTATAATGTTGCAACAAATGGAGTTGACCCTATGGAAAATATGTGATCGATACGGATAAATGCATAATGCAGGTGGAATGTAACCTACCCTATATGCTAGTAAGGAGCACAATACCTGTCGAAGAAGTCGAAAAATTCCAACAGATGTAGCAACACATAAATGAGGGAGCCCCATAGGTATTGGCCAGAAAAATATTGAGAATAAGATATGAGGCTTCAACACAAAGTCATGGCGGGACTAAACAGGGCTTCCGAGCCTATGAAAGTATTTCAGCATGGGCACTAAATTGCGAACAAGGTTCTATCTAGGGCACCCATGAACGGTAGGCTATGCCACGTGAATTACAACACTTCTAAATAACAAAGAAGGTTATGTGTCACAACTCAGTGGGGTCGATCCTAAGGAAAAATGAAACAAGAAATGGATAATGCAAAAATGCATGAAGGGGAAAATATAACCTATATGTCAGTTTCGAGATCATTACCTGTCATAACAGATTGACATGGAAGAAAATGTACCAAAAAATGTCTTCAAAGTCCTTTATATAAGACCGAAAACACTCACCCAGAAGTTAATAAATCCAATATAGAAACCTCAGATAAAAACAACTGCCATGGGATATGGAACTTGAAAACAAGAAAACCTAAAAGTGCAATATGTATAGAGCAATGCACATTCTTGCGGCTTATGCATAGTAGTGCTCCAGGTAGAGCCCATTTCTAGGCTCAGGCCAAGGGTTTCTTCAATAACCAACCTGTAAAGTTTCTAATTCGAGAAGAGGTCGGAAATCCATAATCATAGCTTCAAGGATAGCCTCATCTGAAGGCAACTCAAAATCCATGAAATCGGGGCTCGACAACACACAAATACTAGGGCTAGAGGTCTCACAAANACCAACCTGTAAAGTTTCTAATTCGAGAAGAGGTCGGAAATCCATAATCATAGCTTCAAGGATAGCCTCATCTGAAGGCAACTCAAAATCCATGAAATCGGGGCTCGACAACACACAAATACTAGGGCTAGAGGTCTCACAAATAGTAAGATCATGCTCGAGGAAAAACACAGCCCCTCAAACCAATAGGGGGAGACAAAGTCACTCATGCCCCCAATGGATAAAAGATATGATCAATTGTAGAGACCTTGTCTCGAGAAGGAAAACATGATTGTAAAGATCCCATCTCAGGATCAATTAAACATTGAGGATATAATGCCACATAATTCACCCATGGCAGGGTAGAGTCTACTCAAACACTAGGAGCATACACAGAGGAAACATGAGCTAACGTTGAACTAGGATGGTGATTATCTGATGAAAGTTGATCAATAGTGACTATGCTTCCAATGCGAGGGAAATACATCACACGAAAAAAACATAGACACCACAACATTCATAGTATAAACATAATCATGCCCAAGAAGCATATTGAAATCTAAAGGGCCTGGCACCACTAATAGATCAACTAGGATAGAATTTACACCTAACATGATAGGCATCTGAGGAAGAATCCCTAAACATTCACTAGGTCTTCTGTCGAAAGCCAACAACTCATTGGCAGCTGACAAAAGCTTGGGAGAGCCCAGAGGTTGCCAAGGTAAGGAGGATAAAATACTTGCAGATGATCCCTTGTCTAGAATACATCAGTAAATGGTTGTTGAATAAACTTTAACCTTTATCGGGAAAGGTGTAGAAGAAGGTAGACAAGACTCAACAATATTGTTCCAATCAAAGGAAACCATCCCAGGACCTGGAGGGAGTGGACTATGTTATCACTCCAAGAAACTCTTTGGGGTTGTAGGCCAAAGATGCTTGGTAACTTAAGAATATGGTAGATTTTGTATGCTTGGAACAATAGGATAACTCAATAGCTAATGAAAAGGACCACTTCATACATTCGAATAAGACAATGCTTTTAGAACTCAATGATCARACAACAAAGTTTGAATAGGAKATGAAGAATACTAGTCTAGATAACCAAATACAACAATGTGCAGGGTCATACAAGATAGCAAGAAAACCTTTAGTTCAAGTTCATGAGCTTAATAAGAAGATAACAGTTCTTAGAAGCTGAGCTAAACTGAAATAAAGTACAGAATAATGAAAATATGAGAAAATCTGTCATTGAAAACAAAAGAGGACCGTGATTCTATTATCAATAAAGAGTCTAGTACAATAGCCAAAAAATGTCTCCCAGATTGAACCCCCTTGTTCATCTATTGTCTTTAGCTTTATAGCTTTACAATGTACAGATCATATCCTATGAAAAGGGATCTAGGATACTAAAAATAACATAACATGCAACTAATTGTAAACTCTAAAGGAACAGATCCTTTATTAAAGGAAACCAAACCATATCTAAACTGAAGTCTTCGACAACTGCAAAAGTATTCAACATCCTTCAATGTGATGACAAGGCAAAAAATCTTCAAAGGCTGAAAGATAAGGTCAAACAATGCCACCTGGGAAAACAAGTCATTCTTGCCATAAATAGGTAACAAACTTTATCTCTTTCATCTTGCTGGCACCTCAAAAACTGGAACAACACTTTGAAGCAGATCCTCTTAATTATAACTTTGACTTATAATTCATCTTCGTGCTCTGTAAGATAATAAAACTTCAATCTGGGCAAAATTTACTCTCTTTCTGGCCATCTTAGGTTTCACCAGCTATTTCACCTTAAAATTTGCTAGTTAGTTAGTGAAAGCTCTGTTTTTCATCAACTAACTAGTTATAATTCTGCCTTCTGCGCTGGTGATAGTTCTGTTTTATCTATGCAAAGTAGTAATGATCCTTCAACAACAACATAAGATGATTGCCGACATTTGATGTTTGAACCTCAAGTGACCTGCAATGAAAAAGAAATCCAAATACACAACTATTGTTATCTATATGGCTTTTCCATGTCCTCCCAATACTGTTCTTGATCCTTTCCAGAGGTAACCTGCTGCAGAAACTCTGCAATGCCCTTACGCTCTGAACACATGAAACCACAATATTTAAAAACTCCAGAACATGATCAAGAGGCCCATGGTAAACTGTATGTCCTTCTGACATTATGATGATATCATCAAAGAGATCAAATGTCTCAGGTGTTGGCTGAAGAAGTGACATGACTATTGTGGCTTACTCGATGTGTGCGACATTGTTCCATATGAAGAAAATTAAACTCTTGATTCACACATCTCCTTTCAATGGGATCACTGTACAATCTTTTTAATACGAATAGAGGACCAAGAAGTTTGGGATTGGCAAATTCCATCATTGCATAGAACTCATTCAAATCATTCTGAACTGGAGTTCCAGTCAATAAAATTCTCTGAGGACAATTTAATGCTAATAGAGCATCAATAGTCTTGTTCCCGACACAATTTTTAAGTCTGTGTGCCTCGTCACATACTAGAAGTCCAGGTTTGCAGACTCTATTATATCGACATATTTCCTTAATAGTTCATAAGATGTGATTAAGAGAGGATGCACATTGCTGCTTTTGAAATCAACATATTGTTGCTTCACCTCTTTTCCTAGGATTCCTCCATGTACTACCATGGCTCTCAGCTTGTCCGATCCAAGCCACTTTCGAACCTCATTCCCCCAATTCTGCACCAACGAAGTCAGGCATACAACTAAAGCTCATTTGAACTCAGGTCGAATCCTTGATACCTGTTGAAGTAATGTCCATATCAATGTTATCACCTGCAGAGTTTTACCAAGTTCCATCTTGTCGGCTAAAAGGCATCCTGTAAAAGTCTGGGCCATCAAGCCCATGACACACTCAAACATGAACTTCACACCCTCTCTTTGATGTGGCCGGAGTTTAGTAGTAAGATACGGGTCAATAAAAATCAGTGTACCTCCTTCCTGAACAGTATTTGTGTTAAGAATAAATGCATCCTTGCACTCCTTCATATAACTTTGACCTAGCATTTGGGCGCACTATGTTCAAATTTCAGAAACAAAAACATCCTTCTGGCCGGTAATAATTTTCATGTATTATTCTTGTGACTTGGCATTGGTCTGCCATCAAAGATACACCTTTCGATATCTACAAACAACTGAATATCTCCTTTATCTGCTTGGCGTGTATGGCTTTGACATATCAACACGTGACTTGACTTAACAGATGGTTTGATTCACTCAATCGACACTTTTGAGATTTGCATGTAAATACATGCATTTTCCTCCCGTGACTCCTTACCATGGCTCGAGTTGTTCAATGCTTGTATTTAACCTTGACATGTGGGCTTAATTTAGGTTGACTTGGCATATCAATATCTCATAGCTTGGTGCGCTGGATACTAAGGCTTTGTTTAGTTCATACATCGAGTTATTGTGACATGTGGACTCAAGCTTTGGCTTTAATATATATACGTTTCAATATGTAGTATTGGCATAGGATTAGAAGGACATATGTGCACACACCTTTTTTATTTGATAAGATTTACAAAAAGAACATATGTTTTCTTTGTTGTAAAATCTAAAAAAGGCATAAGACTAGGTTCTAAACAATACTAACAAGTTTTTTTGAAATGCAGGTCCAGAGGCAGAAAACCAAAGGATTTTTGGGCAAAGTAATCAAGCAGGAGCTATGATGAAAAATATGGAGGTTAAGATACTGGCCAAGAGTCTGAAGAAAACTATAAATCAAGTAAAAAGTAATAGAAATACTCATCAAAATACCAGTGCGTTTTTTATTGCTAACAGACTTGAAGAGAGTGGATTTCCACCTTTTCCAGAAGGTACTGAACTGGAAATGATAAAGACATAGTCAAAAGACGCATCACTCCCTGAAAGAAGAGTGGAATCAATCGAAGATTGCATCGGTGAGACCACTTTGGTAGACTCGTCGCTCTCCAAGAGAAGAGAGGGATCGGTCGAAGATTGCATCGACACAACCACTTCCTCAACCATTGGTTGAATAGGATGCAAGACAACATGGTCAAGAGACACATCAACCCCCAAAAGAAGAGTGGTGTCGTCTAAATATGGTAAATCGAAGATGACTTAGAACTAGAAGGGATTTCAGACAAGGGCCATGTTCTTTGTACAAAAACAATAGTAGGGCACAAATGAATAAGGTGATGTCCCTTGCAAAGATTAGAAGGGGACTTGGGCTTATGTCCTATTTGTCTAGGTTTCTCAATAGTATCAATGCCCCCAACATGAGTTGAAGCGGTATGTGGGTTGGCCCCAACATGACTCGCAGTGGTTAGGTGTGAATCTCCAACATGACTTGCAGAGGTTGATGATGTTTGTCCAGTATGACTAGCAGTGACTAGACCCGTGCCCCCAGCATGACTTGCAGTGGTTGGTTACTTGTCTTCAACATGACTCACAGAGGTTGTTGACTCAATGTCAATATGACTCGTAGTGACCAAACTTGTTCCCCCAGCATGACTTGCAGAGGTTGGCGACTGATATCCAACATGACTAGCAGAGGTTGGCGACATAGCTCCAACATGACTAGCAGAGGTTGGCGACATAGCTCCAACATGACTAGCAGAGGTTGGAGACATAGCTCCAACATGACTAACAGAGGTTTGTTTTGCACTCCCATAATGACTTGCAGAGGCTGGTTGTTGGTCTTCAACATGACTTATAGAGGTTGGTGACTTGATGTCAGTATGACTTGCGATGACTGGATTTTCGCTCCCAGCATGACTCACAGAGGTCGATTTCTTGCCCCCAACATCACTTACAGTGGTCAAGTGCAGGTCTCGAACATGACGCGTATAGGTTGGTGACTTCTTCTTACTCTTCCTCTTCCTCTTCCTATTCCTTTTAGACTTATGGTTACTAGTAGTTAGACTTTCACTAGAAGAGGGTGAAGGAGAAGGAGTAGACTTCATGGATGAAGAAAATAAAGGATCAACATCCATTCGATGCCCGTGATATAAAGTGCTTATCTAAGAAGCATCAAGAGCATTTAGGACATTCAAAGTAGTCCACAACCAAACTGATAGCCCAACATTCAACCCATGAATGTTCAAAGTGGCCATCAAGGGGGCACCAACGTTTCCAAAGAACGGAAAAGCACAAGAACCCCCATTAGAATGGGTACTTTGGTTGGTATCCTCAAGAACTTTGGTCACGTCGTTCTTATGCACAGGTCCTTCCCTTGCAAGATTGTTCACGTCAAAAAAAGTCTCTCACATAGATTATGGGGAACCAGTGGTATAAAAACCCATGCCTTTTACAAGGCAGATCCATGCTTTCAAGAGAAAGGCCAGAGGTCCTTCCCGACCAACAGAGCGGTTAGTCGATCACCCTGAACCAATGATCCAAAATTGGTGATATTGTCACAACCTAAGGTCAACTATACAAAGCAACACTTCAATAAAAATTCCTAAGAGAAACATTGTAAACAAACAACTTCTTCAAAACTTCAACCCAAGTGGATGAGGTCCTGAGTCCAAAGCATTGAAAAAGTGGAAAGGGACCTTCCGGATATTGGCACGGGTTGATCAAGTCCCCAGACAGATGAACGAAGGAGTGAGAAGCAGTTACCCCAACCTCCATTGACCATCCTTATCTGATGCAAGTACCCTCGTTTCGTGGGGCACCCTCCAACAGTACTGAAAATTGTGATAAGATGTTTGCCTTAGGTACCATAGGAAACTCCTCGCAGTCATCTCTAGGATACCTAGGAAAAGAAACTATGGATACCAAATCGTAGTCAGGGTATGAGGGGTACAATCGATAGTCGTGACAGAGTGTATGGACAGGATAATTGAGTATGAAGCTCTTCCAAAGGATTGTCTACAAAAGGACCAATGTAACTTCAGAAAATCTCAAACCAAGTATGAAGCTTCCAAAGAACTGACACCAAGAGGGCCAGTGTCACTTCAGGAAAACTTCAACCTAGTCCAAAATTCACAGAGGACTAATGCTAGATGATTCAGTGTCACTTTAGGAAAAACACCCCAAATACGCTCAATCCTCTACGCATGGTCGAGTTTCAGAGGGGTTATCTCCTCTAGTTCTTCCTCACGCGACCTCGTGTTTAGATCCTATGTTAGAGGAGGCTCTCAACTATGCCTATACGACAATTATATTTTCTCTCCCTATATAAGACTCCTATGTTTTTTCACTGGCCTTGGAGAGTTATCTCTCCAATCCTAATCCAAGGCCCTAACCCTAAACTTGTTTGTGAACCCTAGAAACAAAGTCTAGTAAATTTTAAATTTAGCGTTTATTTTAGCGACTATTTTTTACTCAAAAGATACAGAAGTGAAACTCGTGATGTTTGAGACTCAAGAAGAAAAAGCTTTAAGAACATTGTTCTTTATAAACAAACTTGTCCTTCGAATGAAAAGGTGTAATACACTTCTTTTACGAGCTTTTCAAAATGGAAAAAGATAGATTTTTGTTTGTATGCAAGATTACATTGAAATGCAAGCCTAAAATGCTCTTTTCTTTTGAATGCCAACACAAACTACACTATCACCTTAGTCTAAATGCAAAACAGAGTATAAAGGAACTTTGCAAACACAAATTTTTTTCTTTTCGTAAAAGGCTACTCAAAACCAAAATCAACAACTTTTTCAAAACAAGAAAAATGCATAAAAGACCTGAGTGCTAGAAAATGAGTTTTTTTCTTAAAAAAAAAACTTAAGAGGCAAGGGACAAGAGAAGAAACAACTAACAACCAAGATATTTTTCTTTTTTGTTACTAAAAAGAGATAAAATGTAACTACAGTGCAATTTTTCATTTTAGTTTTATGAACAAAGGAAAGAAGGCAAAGAGGAAGAAAGGAGTCAGTCCAAAATTATTGAAACAAATCCATGAACTGGAAGTATAATCCAACCACTAAAGACTAACCTTTCATCCCGCCTAAAAACCTTATATACGAAAAGATTAACCAATCAAAGAGAAAGAACATTTGATCAAATTTTCAAGTTTACAGAGACTTGATATAATATTCAAAGACAAAAAACCAACTAGAGAAGGTTCAATAAATGTTAAACAACCAACCCATAACTTCCCAAAAATTAGAAAATGGCCCCAAGAGAAACTTTTCAGAAGTGTACGCAACTGTGTACACTATGAATAGTGTATGTATTGAATAGTTGGTTGTCATTGATTTTGTTGGATAGTTGGTTGTCATTGATGTCAACAGATGTGATGGGTGCATTTGAAGAAGTCTACAAGAAGCCCCAGAGGTGTGGTCATGAAGCCCGAAGTTGTTTGAGGAATAAGGATATGAAGGATAGTGTAAATTCATGTAACACACTCATAGATGTATAATCCTCGTCATGTTGTTTCCAATGGTAGGTGGAACGTCACATAGATCCTCACAGTTGAGGAGTTACGAGGTCATGAAGTTGGAAGCCCTGAAGAATGGTTAAAAAGCCTCTAAACGATTATAACAAGATGTTACAAGTAATTAATTAAAGGGTAAATTGGTTATAACAAGAAAGTACAAGTCGACCCTAAAATTTAAGGAAATAAGTCACTTGCAAATGTATAAATACACAACAAGAAGCTTCTCATTAGTAGAAACAAGTTTATTGAATATCTATCAAGTGGGCAAGTGATCTATTGACTAATCTGTTACGACAAGTCTGAGGCAACAAAGGAAGTGTGAAGGTCAACGTCTCAGAGTTGCATAGGAGAGCAAGGGTTTTCGAGAAACCCTAGTCTCGTTGACCCCCGCGAGTCATGCTACTGGTGTCCCGCGAGGCACCCCCGCGAGTTGTACAACCCTCGTCCCGCGAGGCCCCGCTAGTTGACTGGTCTTAGTCCCGGGAGGCTAAGGAAAATTTGGGGAGGATGTTTGTATCAGGTTGTTGATGCCCATGAAGGTATGGTCTGAGATGTAATGCAACCAAGTTCTACATAATATAAAGGTATGCTATTCTCTGTGTTTTGAGGCTTGCATCTTGGAAGGTTGGACACATGCTTGAGGCATGTCTTTGTGAGTTTTGGTATATGCCTTGAAGCACATCTTGCATACTTGGCATATGGTTTTTTGTATGGTATATTCTTGAGGAATATCATGAGTGATATGGCACATGTTTGAGATACATCTCTTGGTACATAGTTTATGGATGTTGGTACATGCTTGAGGCACATGGTTTGAGGTACATCTTGGCTACATGGTTTAGTGATGTTATGGTACATTTGTATCTGGTTTGGTATATGTCATGGTTGTTATAGGCATACATTTGTGATGTTGGTACATGGTTGAGGTATACACTTGGTATATGGTGGCATATGTATAAGGCACATTCTTTGGTGCTTGGTTGAGGCACATCATTTGGTACATAATTGATGCTTGGTAGATGGTACATGGTTTTGGTATATGATTGAGGTATAAAATTGGTTGCTCATCATTGATGTTATGGTACCTACACTTGGCATATCTTATGGTACATGATTGGTGATATTGAGACACATCTTGGTGATGTTATGGTTCATGAGTTGATGATGATATGGTACATGGTTAGAGGCACTTCTTGGTGATCTTGATACATGGTATGCTACAGGTTTTGGTACATGGTTGATGCATGATATGGTACAGGTTTGGTACATGGTTGATGCATGATATGGTACAGGTTATAGTACATGGTTGACGTGCATGGTTGGTGTACATAGTATGGTACAGGTTGTGGTTCATGGTATGGTGATTGTTAGAACATAAATGAAAATTTCAAATAAAAATCAAGTTTGTCAAAATTCCTTTTTCTTTTATTCTTTTCAAAATAAATTTTTTAAACTTAGGAATACCATCTCTTAGACTAAAAGACGTTTTCATTACATCTTGACAGGGCAGATCAAGTACCAACCGTTAAAATTTGACAGTCATCTAGATCAACGACTCTCACAACTTCAGAGTTCCAGAATTGCAAAATGTTTAAACAACAGATAAATACAAAGTTCACTTCGGGACTTTGTGATTCGGGACTTCAAGCTCAAAATGTTTAAAGCCCTAAAAGTCTTGAAGTCGTGAAGCTCCAGAGTCCCGGAGACCTGAATTCCCACAAAATATTTTAAAATTAATCAGCTGATGTGTCATATGCCACTTGGCACTCTTTACTCGTGGTGACACGTGGCACTCACTTTGGGTACCCTTGGTCACATACTTTTCATGTTTTTGGGTGACACATGTCACTCATATTTTTATGACACATCATCAATAGTGACGTCATACTGCCATATCACTCCGGGATATTTTCCTTCGAAAGATCAAATCAAGAACAAATTCAAATAGTGTCAGAGCACCGAAGTGTCGGAGAGCTGAAGTGTCGAAATGACCGAAATGATAAAGCGCCAAAGATTAATGGGTAAAACATTTTTTAGCAGGCATAATTAATGGTAAGTAATCGATCCATGAGTTCGGCCTTCGGGGCAACTCTATATACCACTAATGGAAACTCACGAATCCCCGAAGCTCTGGAGTCCTGGATTTCTGAAGCACTTAAAGTTAAAGTGACCATAAGTTGTGATCAATTAAAACGAAACAATAAATTAAAGGGTGGTTAATTGCTTTGTGAATTTGGCCCTCAGGAGATATCTATCATTTCTCATTCAAAACTCCCGAATGTCGAACTACCGAAATAACTTATCTTCATTAATTGTGAATTAAAGGTGTATTCAATGTGGCAAAGGTAAAAGATTGGAAAATATTGCGATCGACAGGAGGGATAACATCGATATTTGGAAATCATGGCACCACGTAAAGCAGGAAAGAAGCAAGATCCATTTGTAGAGGAGTCGAACCCAAATTCAGACATTCTTTCAGATACTACCGCTCGACTGACGGACGCCATTAAATCATGGAAGTAGGTTTATGAGATTTTAGAGCAGGAAAATTCCCTCTATTCCGATGATTCAAGCGAAGGAGAAGATGAGTCAATTGCAAGCAAGCTATGACATGTGTTTAAGTCAGAACTTCACAAAGTTGCAGCTCGGTCGAAACTGATGCCATAAACTGATATGGTAAGTTGGGCCTTAGAGCATGTGGATATCCCCACTAGAACCATCTACAATCATCAGAAGACCATTGTCGGCTCATTCCGACCCAAGGACATTAGAGTAATGTATAATTTAACTCCCAATCCCAAATATACTTACAATGCATCATTTATAAAGAAGCTTGAGGATGATGAATGCACAAAATACAACATAATTGTTCATGATACAGTGAAAACCCGGTGGGGAAATGAAAATAAATTCTAACTGATATCCATGGTATGTACTCTATAGCCTCTTGTGATGCCCACATTTTGTATACTGCCATGATGCTTTGTAGAATGTTCGAAAATAAAAACCCTATGCATTTTACTATAGAGTGGGTTCCTATAATTCATGAAGTTGTAGAGGGTTTATACTTTTGATTGGGGAAAAATGTTGTCGGATAACCTAGCTAAACAAATAGGGGATTACAAAACTCAGAAGTCTAAGGAAGAACATGCTCCCTTCTACATGTCTGCATATATTATGGATGCAATTTGTTTCAGAACCCCATTTCCTCTTATGAATTGGAGCTGGACTTCGATTATCATCGAGCCTATACATTTCTATCATTCTAAATTATAGGAGGAAAATGCAAATGATTCTTTTTATGAGATTTGTCACAATGTGTTCATTCCAATCCATGAAATTATCTATGGTTAGCCTCCTCCTAGAATTTTAGAAGAAATTATTGGAAATCTAGGTGCTATTGCAGATTGGTACATTGAAGAAAGTTTTTCTTACATCAGAGTTTTCGGTTGTTTTGCATATCCACATGATCTTCCCAGATTTCTACCAGACAAACTTGTTTGCAAAGAAGTAGCCTATTAGACAGTTTCAGCAGGCATTGCCAAAGAACTTAAGGCCACACAAAAAAGAGTTTGGCTAGCCTTTCCTATACAGGTTGGTATATTCTCATTATCAGACTTTGGACATGCTAAGGTAGAGGCTTCGACCTTAGACGATATTAAGTTGGTTGACATTGAATTCAAGAAGCATGATCCACACAGGGTGGTAGAAAATCATTTGGCTCAATTTAACAAATACATTCACGAAGATTCACCTTATGACGAGGTTTTCAGAGGAGTTAGATCATATGAGGAAGTCATATCCAGATTTCAAAGTCTTCCTCAAGAACATCAATCAGGTTTTCTCAGCTTTCAAAAGCATAGAAGGAGCAATTTACCTAAAATCTTGCAAGAAAAACAAAGACTTAATCCAACTTCACAGGTAACGCAATCATCAAATCTCAAGCAACATGACTTGCTTGAGGACAAAACTAAAGAAGTGGAAAGGACACCAAAAACATTGTCCAAGGATGCAATAATTACAGGAATATCCATACCAGGTAAAATTGATCAAGAATTATTAGCATTATTTGAAGCTTTTATGAAACATGGGCATAATTTTCCTCTATTATTGTCAAACACTGAAACTCTTGTGAAAGATGTCACAAATCAAGGGGAATCTGCTGCACTTATTTCTCCCATACCATCGTTGACTCCCCTAGCAACAAGTTCTGATTTACTTTGTTCAAAGGTTATCAATATAGATGACCCGACACCTATTGAACCTGAAGATATGCCTTCATCATATTTCTTTTCAACAAGAAAAGGAAGGATATCATACGAAGAGAATTGACAGAAAGACGGAGGAATTACCAAAAAACAAAGAATGATATATGATGGACATGGACAGAGTGACCCTAAATTCTCAAAAGAGGTAGCAGATTCACTAGGAGCATTTGCAACTGCTAACTTATGATCAATGGATAATTTGAGAAAATAACTTGACCAAAAGAATCTTTTGATTGAACAATTGCATAATGATATGAAACAGATGGAAGTTACTACCAGAGAAAGAATCAATTCTGATATAAGCCAAGTCATACAGGGTTTTGAGCAGTAGATTAAACAATTAGAGGATAAATTGAAATTAAGTTTTCAAAATAAGCACTTGAGTAATAACATGGTCTCCCAACGAGATACATTGATAAATCAATTGCAAGCTCGGATAACCATAATCGAGGGCGCAATAATTGACATTCCTGCCTTCAAGAAACAAGCATCGGAGGTAAATGAGAGGTTGCAGATTGTCCAACAAAATTTGTATGAAATTTTGGATGCCATCCAAAAACATTATTAGATAATCAATAATTCTTTGCAGATTATTTATGACAAAGAGAAGGAATCTTCTATGGCCAGATCCAAATTTCAAGAATTTATAATGTGGAGGCAAAATCTGAATGTACCAGGACTTGCCCCTTTTTCAAAATTTGAGTAGAAAAAAGAGAAATGGATTTAAACACCTGGGAAAACAATCTTGAAGAAACTAAAAGGTTAGAGAAAGAGGTTAATAATGCTTGTCTTGATGCTCTTTTAGATGTATATCTAGAAATGGCAGAAATTGATGTCAGTGGTATTCATGCTACACTTGGGTAAGTCGAGATTGAAAATAATAGAGAAGATTTGAAGAAAAGTAGAGAGAGGGTACAAAATGTTATACTACAGGTTAATCATGTTGATTTGCAAATCTTAAATGATCTTCCGGTGAAACCAATTTTACAACATCGGATCACTCAACAGGCAGTAGTTCAAACTCAAAGAAATCTACCATTAGTGCATAAAAAGGATTTTTCGTTTGAATTAAATGAAAATATTGGACCCTCCAAGTTTGTTATTGCATTATTGGATCTGCATGCGCAATTCAAGGATCAACAAAAGCCAAGTGCATCCATGAGCAAATAGAAGATGAATGAATCACCAACAAACAAAAGAAATCTCAGAAGATGTTCAAAATCTTTGTAATATCTTGTTAGCTTAGATTGTATTCTATTTTGAGAGCTAAGAATGTGGAAAGTCTAACCACTTTTGGTTAAGACGATTTTTGTATAAATAAGTAGATTAGAGATGTATTCAATGCTTCTTCTGGCTGAATGTAAAAAAGAACCTTCTTAATACCAATTTCAAAGAGAAGACAAAGATTATACATTTGATTTCCTTGAGTTATGTGCTTTCTGTTTATTGTCTTTTCATAACCTCATTTTCTTCACTCTAGAGTTCTTAAATATTGAAAGACTACAATTTAGTAATACATCTATTGTGGTCCATACAATTGGAAGTTTGTTCAACTACAACTTTTCCTCTGTTATTATTGTGAGTAAAACAAGACCTGTGTCTGTGTGGATCTCCTCATTTCAATTCATCTTTTAAGATTCATCCTTCATGATTCTTCTATTGCGGATAAGGAAAGATTTATTAGTATTGGATACCTTACTTTATTTGACAGTTTTGTTAATCAATTCTACTTTTCATCCACTCAATATTTATAAAAAACTCAAAGAAAGAGATATTGCCTTTGTGTTTTCTAATCGTTAAATTTATTTGAAGTTTCATATTAAAACTGATGGTAGAAAAGATTTATAAAAACAAATATTTTAAATTTTGGATGCCTAACATTGTTCTGTGAGCCTATAATAAATCTCAGGAACAACATCTTTTTTGGCACCGCTGCCGAGGACCGAGAAACAAAACTATTTTTTCCATAGGAATAGAACATAGTTTAGTTTTGATTTTTTACGGTGGACAAGAATTGAACACAAGGTTAAGGCTCGTTTTTCTATTTTTCACCCGGCGACTCCATTTTGGCAAAGTTGTCATTCAGACGAAAAAATACCAGAAAAAACCTAGACGATAAGCAGACTACGCCAGTTTCAGATACTAAAATATTGTTGAAAACGATATCTAAAGTAGACGTCTACATCAACAGGTAAGGTATATCAACCAAAGGTTACTCAAGTTAATGTTAAGACTCTAGCGGAAGAAATATGTTAACTTAGTTATAAAGAAAAAACATCAAAATAAACCTCATTTTGTAGAAGCCTCAACTAGTAATCCTGAAATTAAATTAGAAAATCCAGAGGTTGAAATTCCCAAAGTAAAACTGTATGATTTAAAGGGAGAAAATTTCCAGAATACACCTTTTTCTTTGATAAATACTTTTACCAGTGAGAATAAGGAATCATCTTTAGTTCCTAACGTTGTCTATACATGACCTATCCTTAGTCTTCCTGAAATAAAAGTTTATATCCCTGTAAATCCTAAAGATCATCTTTTGTACTCATGTTCATATCTTATCACTTCCCCATCTACCCGTCTAGTCGATCTGAAAGAACAATTTCAAGCTCTCATTTTCCTTCTAAGTTTGATTTTACATCCCTATCATGAGATCTGTCACCTTTTGATTATCTAGAAGGTCTCTGCTATTACCTTCTTGAAGCAATCAAAGATCTAGTACAACAGTCTTTTCAAATCTTCGATAATTTACATTACAACCCTCATATCTCTTCTCCAAAACTATCAATGGCTGGT
>SNQJ01S0075192.1:156210-166660 GCA_010110895.2 Picea sitchensis | reverse complement strand
CATGTGTCAAATCCATGTTGACCATGGAAGGAATTACACATCTCCTTTATCCATATATATGCCATGTGTCAAATCCATGTTGACCATGGAAGGAATTACACATCTCCTTTATCCTTAGCAATATGCCTCACAAATGTTTTAACTATGTAGCTTCATCTTAAGTCAGTATCTACCATGCACCAGTAGAGATCAAATCCATTATGGTGAAAACCTTTTTTAGATTTATAAAAATGGAGAAAAGTTTTGGATTTTGAGGGTGAGTACTTAAGATGGAGCTATGCATGTAATTGATTAGAAAATTAGAAACTAGTTTAATAATATATCTCATTATATAATTTCTTTTGGTAATATGTTCTCAACTTATATTTATGTTTGACAATATATGTTTATGATATTCATATTCTAATTTATGTTTCTCCTATTTCTATTTGCAATGTATTCCATGTCTTATTCTAATTTATGTTTTATAATTTATGTTTCTCCTATTTCTATTTGCAATGTATTCCATGTTGTTTGATATCACTATATATAATGTAGTTCATTCCCACCTTTATCATACTATTATTGATACTTTCACTAATAATAATTTGATACTTTCATTTTGAAGTGTACTATCATTCAAATCAATGAAGTAAATTATTTGCACTATCTCATAAAAATTGATGATATAGTGCAAAATATTTTATTTATGGCCACAATGATTTCTTTTGTTTTACACACACACAAGCCACCTCTCAATTCCATCTTAACTCTAGAAATGTTTGTATTTGAATGGATTTTATCCCTCTCAATGCATGAAGGGATGGAAGAAATTACACATCTTCAATTGTAGAAAGTGCCTTTACCCACAATAATAAAATATTCACTTTTATGTTAAACAATAAAAAAAATTACACATCTCCCTCATGCTCAATATATATGCCATGTTATATCTCCATGCATATGTCAAGTATCAACTCAATGTTAAGGATGGAAGGAACTACACATGTCTTAACATGGAAGGAATTACACATGTCCGGTTGTAGAAAGGGCATTTACTGGTAATAATAAAATTTCCACTTTCATGTTAAACAATGAAGGAGTTACATATCTCCCTTATGCTAAATAATAATTTTTTTACTTTTAATATATATATATATATACTACCTATTAACTCCATGTTGAGAAGTGAAGGAATTTTGGTATAAAAGAACAAAAGGATGAGAACACATTAACAATATTCAAAGAGGAATTTAAAAATAAATAAATAAATGAAACAATTGGTCTTATAGAAGAAAAAAGATTGGGAAAAAAATTGAACATAAGGAAAGGTTGGTTGGGGTTATGGTAATCTCTAATTCCCATAATTATGACATACTTAGTAAAACTACAAGCTTAAAATGGTCTAGAATATTCATAACTGAATCCCTCATTCCAGACTATAAAGCTAAATTAAGGAAAGAGGTTCAAAAGGTAAAGGAAGCTACAAAGGAAGGAAAACGAGCAATGTTGGCCTTTGACCAATTTTTGAGGAAATGTTGGTCATGTTTTACCATTTTTGGGACTTTGACAGGCTGGTCGAAGATGAAGCGCCTAGGCGGAGCTGAGATCGCGGGATCTCACCTATTTTGAGGTTTTTTGGGGATTTTAGGTTTTATGTAACGAGTATGGGATATCGGCCCATGGGTTTACCCATTTTAGGCCTTTTTGTAATGTATAAATAAGTAGATAGGACTTGGAGTGAAGTCAGTCTAAGTTGGATTCATGCATGAATATGTAAAGGTTGCTAAGTGCGAATAATAGTTGTTGGATTTTTTTCATACTGTGTGTTAAGACTTGTAGACCCGAGTGCAAGTGATTGTAAGAGGCTTTGTGCTACCAAGGAGTTGGCTCTGTACCTTGACCTAATATTGGGAAGGAGGATCTGCCAGGCTGCGTGTAGATCTTCTGTCTTCTTCAGAGTTGCGCTCTGTGGCTTTGTGCGCAGGAGCCGAAGAATGTAGGAAGATTGAAGAATAATAAAGAAGAGAATAAGGAGTTGGTGTACATAGCCCCACACTGGGGTGAACCATGTATATCCATGTTCTGATGTGCTTTGTGCAATATTTCTCATGTTGTTTATGTGCTTATCTGCTTAGTGCACTGATCTTGATGTATTTTAGATAGATCCATGGATGCTTAGTGCTTTATGATATTTGAATGCTAGATATGAGCTAATGCTATGTTCTAAATGATTAGATGTGCTTAATATTGATTTCTACTATGCTGATTTGTAATAAGGGTTTCACCTGCGATGTGAATACTATTCAAGAATTAATGCATATTGATTGTCTAAGTGCTCTAGTAAGTGCTGTAATCAAAGATCTATGTCTTAGCTAGGTTGTAGACACCTGAGTCCTGCAACCCCCCTGCCTCTACCTCGGGTGAGACTTCATCTACTTTGAAGGTGTTGTTGAAAGGGTCAGTAGTCAGGGTTTTGTTGGTGCGTTGTTGAAGCATTGAACCCTGGGTCTGCCCCCGTGCCAACAAATGGTTCCATTGTTGGGACCTGAAACTGTGATTGCTGGGAACTAAAGGAAAGAGAAAGCTCTATGCGTAGATGTGTTGCTGCAGTGCACAATATTCTACTTGACTTCGAAGCTCTGTGCTAAGAGAGAAGCTCGATTTGAAGAAAAGAGGTAAGATATTAAAGCTTTGTGCTCTGATAAAGGTAAGATAAGTGGAATTTTTTGCTTCGAAAGTCTGAATCTAGGTATGTTTGATAAATTTTGTCCTAGTCTGAAAACTAGGGCACAGTTAGAAGAGAGTCGATCTGAATAAATTTGATAGAGATAATGAAAGATATGTTATTCCTATGCATCGAAATATTTTTTGGACTAACAAGTGGATGTAGGAACCTAGAAAGAATTTTTGCAGATTGTAGGTCCATCACTGTGATCCCAGTGTGCAGTACAAGAAAGGTTGAGGATCGTTTAAAATGAAGAGAGGATTGACACAGTTCTATAATTGCAGAAGACCGAGACATATTTCTAAGGAATGCCCTGGTATAGGTCCTATTTGTCTCTGTTGTAAAGCTATTGGTCATGAAGTTGAGGATTTCCCTAGAATGATTGCCAAAGTTGAAAATATGAACATGAGACTAGAAAACCATGAAGAAGGTCAAGGGACTAAGGATATGTTAGAAAACCAGAAAGAGTCAGAGACTATGTTATTACAACTAAAAGAAACACTGAATGATCACAAAGACATCAATGATCATTCATACATCTTAAAAGAGAAACATCGCATAGAAACAAGAATATGAGACTTAGACATAGAATGTGTGTTGGATGAGGAAACACAGGTGAATATAATGCCAAAAAGAACTTGGGAAAATTTGGGAAAGCCTACTATGATACCTTCATTGGGAAGGATAGGTTTGTTTAAAGGAAAGATGATAACCCTATGTGGAAGAGTTACTAAGGTACCTATGAGTGTTCATGAAACATCGACTGAAGAAGAATTTGAAGTCATTAAGTTTGTTGAGAACAATGCCCCTTTCCCCCTTTTAGTGGGAAATAATTGGATTGAGAAGGACCAGATCAAAAGGAAAGCAGAGGAGGAAGCTACATAACAGAAAAAGCAAGAATTAAGGGACTTCATAGCTAGAAAGATAAAGCGACTAATAGAATAAAAAGAGGATAAGTCGAAGCAATAGAGAGCCAGATAATTAGCTGTTGAAGTTGAAAGAACACAAGAAGGCTTAAAGAAACTATCCATGCAGGAAAGAAGTGAATCCACCTCGGAAATAGTAAGAGAAGAGGTATTACATTTGAACCCTTTGAAAGACCCTCAGTAGTGCAAAGTTACTACACTAAGAGAAGATAAGAATAAGAATGGAAAGAGGAATCCAGAAACTCAGATCACGGGAAAGAAGGAAAGAAATATCAGTAAGAAGAAATAAAAGTTAGAAAAACTGTAGGAAGTTCCAAAGAAGACTTCGCAGAAGGTAGGCTTGGAGAACTTGAACCTCGTAAGAATAGAAGAACAATGCAAAATGGGACTTCGCCACGCCGAAGCTATATGACTGTTGGAGGTGTCCCGAACGTTAGAATGACACTCTGGATGGGCTGGAAACACAATTATTACTGGAAAGACCGTCGTTGGACCATTGGGACCACGCCATAACGAACCGTTTTGTATTGATTGAGGCATTCCTTCTCGTTGGAGGAATCTGTTACAACGTTGCATATTTAACCCATCGGATGTTGCAATGGGACCACTTTTTGCAAACTGAGATATCCGAGCTAACAGAGAATTGATTGCATACCGCGTTGTGCTGTCTAGACCTCGTTGTCCATTTGATTACCTTGTCTGTCTATTCACCTACCCGATTTCCTTGATTACAACTGTGAATGTCGGGCGAGCATAATGCACTAGAGAAGTCTGTGGAGGATATTTTGATAGACCTCATGGCTGAGAAAGTCATGTCTGTAGGAATACATGCATCATCGACTGGTAGATTGCAACCATCCCCATCGACTGGATGACGTTCTGGATGCGCTACTGAGATACAAAGCAAACACTGCGATGATATGGCTAACGTGAAGTGGATCCCTTCGGTCTTTCCAGGTTACTACCATCCAAAGCAAGGTTATGGAAGTGACACAGAGACTCCAGCTGGATGAAGCCTGCATGTTTTTTGAAGAAGTTGAAGGACAAGGCTCGCAGGTAGACCAACTGGTTGTGACAATGGAACAATGCTTGAAATGGCTTGTCACTAAGCAAGTCATTCAGTAGTTCACCAACCAGGAAGCTCTAGTGAAACAGAAAGTCGAAGTAGCTCGAGATAATCTCGAGGCCTTCGAAGCAGCACTACCTAGATCTGAGTGACTCGGGATGAGTCACAGGTGAGTGTTGGGGGGTTGTTGTCCCTTGACCAAGTTTTGAGGAAAAATTGGTCATGTTTGACCATTTTTGGGACATTGACAGGCTAGTCAAAGATGGAACACCCAGGCGAAGCTGAGATCGCGGGATCTCGCCTATTTTTCAAGGTTTTGGGATTTTAGGGTTTCTGTAACAGGTATGGGATGTCGGCCCATGGGTTTACCCATGTTTAGGCCTTTTTGTAATGTATAAATAAGTAGATAGGACTTAGAGTGAAGTCAGTCTAAGTTGGCTTCGTGTAAGAATATGTAAAGGTTGCTAAGTGCGAAGAACAATTGTTGGATTTTTTGCATACTGTGTGTTAAGACTTGCAGAGTTGAGTGCAATTGATTGTAAGAGGCTTTGTTCTACCAAGGATTTGGCTCTTTGCCTTGACCTAATATTGGGAAGGAGGATCTGGTGGGCTGCGCACAGATCTCCTATCCTCTTTGGAGTTGCGTTCTATGGATTTGTGCGCATGAGCCAAAGAATGTAGGAATGCTGAAGATTAATAAAGAAGAGAAGAAGAAGTTGGTGGACGTAGCCCCACACTGGGGTGAACCATGCATATCCATGTTCTTATGTGCTTTTTGCAATATTTCTCATGTTGCTTATGTGCTTATCTACTTAGTGTATTGATCTTGATGTATGTTAGATAGATCTATGGATGCTTAGTGCTTTATGATATTTGAATGCTACATCTGAGCTAATGCTATGTGATAAATGATTAGATGTTCTTAATCTTGATTTCTACTATGTTGATCTGTAATAAGGGTTTGACCTGCGATGTGAATAAGGTTCAAGAAATAATGCGTATTGATTGGATAATTTCTCTGGTAAGTGTTATAATCACATATCTATGTCTCAACTAGGTTGTAGACACCTAAGTCCTATAACCCCCCCTTCCTCTACCTCGAGTGAGACTTCATCTTCTTCGTAGGTGTTGCCGAAAGGACCAATAGTTAGGGTTTTGTTGGTGCACTGCTGAAGCATTGAACCCTGGGTCTTCGCCTATGCTAACAAGAAATAATTAGGAATGGGAAAACTATTATTAGGGATAGATACCAAAAGGATAAAAATAAATAACAATTTGAGAAACCTCAAATCCTTTTTTGGAACCTTCGGGGATTTCCCTCGAACAAAGGACCTATATTAAGTTTGATCGTAAGTGAAATAGATACTATGTTTCTAGTTGAAAATTGGGATCATGAGGAATCCAAGGTCCCTAACATAGACTGATGTATTGTGGTCAGTATGGAACAAGAAATCCTCCCACAGAGGGGCTTGAGGCATAGCTACTTACATAAGAACAAGCATTTATCCTCACATTCTTCTTCATAAAAAATAACCTCTCAATCAATTCATTTGGATGGAGATTTTAGATATCAATGCTAAGAAGATGTATATAACAATTTGTTATTTTGCACCTATTAATTCTACCTTTTCTACAAAAAAGAATCTAGATAAAAAAATTACCTATAAAATATTATAACATTATATTTATAGTTTGACAAATGAAGGCAATATCCTCCTTCTCGGAGACCTTAATGCTAGAAATACAACTAATCAATTTATTGTCTTAAGAAATGCTTCCAACCCTAATTCTTTGTGGCTAGATGAGGACCTTGTTTTAGCTAATAAATACAAGAGAAATTTAGAAGAATTATATGGTACTCATCTGATCAAGCTTTGCACTTCTAAATATCTAATAATTTCCAAATGGTATAATGAAATGGCTGAAATATAACGAGATGACTTATTTCAAAATATTTGTCGCAATACCGATCTTCCTAACCTTCCAAGTCATAAAAATTTTAGTGATTTTGGAATGCTTCTCTTAATTCTTTTCAAGCATCAAAATAACATTTTAAAGAAATCCAAGTAATCTCTTACTTAAGTTAACCATCATCATCATCATCATCATCATCATCATCATCATCATATAAAGTTGATGTTAAATGTTTTATTTAAGGTGGACATTGAAATATTATTTTTGTTGTTGATATATTTTTAAAATGTCACGTGTCAACTCTATGTTAAGCACTGAAGGAATTACATATCTCCCAGAAGAGACCAAAATTGGTCTAGAGGAACTTAAGAAAAGCAAGAGATTACTTGGATTTCTTTAAAATGTTATTTCAATGCTTGAAAAACATTAAGAGAAGCGTTCTAAGATCACTAAATTTTTTATGACATAGAAAGTTAGGAAGGTCGGTATTGTGACAAATATTTGGAAATTGTTATCTAATTTGGGTATATGTACACCATTCTAGGAGAAAATGATTTCCATCTTCAACCCTCTTAGTGTCACCAATGTGACAGATTCTTTCTTGCCATGGTGTTTTGGGGATTGTCTAAGGCCCAATTTCACTATGTAGCTCATGAGAATTCTTTAATATAAAGTTTTTTTTACTTATGGTGGACATTGAAATATTTTATTTATGGTTCACATTGAAATATTTTTTTAAATGCCATTTGTCAACTCCATGTTGAGCATGGAAGAAATTACACATCTCAAAAGCACCTTTTGATGCAATTTACCAAGTTCAAAGTAACACATATTTATTCTATAAATTATTATTTCTTTACAAATTTAATAATGAACTTAAATTATGTATAAGAAAACAATGTAAAATATAAAATAAANCTTAAAAAAAATTTTCATTGTGAAACATCTTCTTTGCTTTATAGACTTACACTATGGATACTTTATAAAGTGGAGAGTTTGTTTATTATTTTACTATTAGTGTAAATTCATCTTAATTTTAAATCAATTAAGCACTTAGCTAAATTAAAAAAAACATTAGCCCAAATCAATTTATCCATCCTAACTCTAAATAAATTAAATACATTAAAAGACCAAAAAGAAATATAATCACTAATATATTAACCTTTAAATTATTTTTTCATTATTATGATTTTTTTTTTCATTTTTGGGTACTTCATTTTTTTCTCAATTTAGCCTATTACATTATATATGTGACACTTTTACTTGGAAATTTGTTATGATGCTTACATTATTTTATTAATATTATGAGTTTTTTTCTTTTCATTTTTGAGAACTTCATTTTTTTCTCAATTTATTCTATTAACATTATAGATGAAACATTTTTATTTGGATTGTGGATGTGTTGGATCATGTTGTCATTGATGCCAATGGTTGATTGATTGATGTCAAGTGATTGATTGATGTCAAATGATTGATTGACGTCAAATGATTGATTGATTGATGATTGATGTAATATAATATGTATTGTCCTTGATGAGAAAGCATAGATGAAGATGGATCAATGAGTTGTCATTGATATGATGAACCTTGATGAGAAAGCATAGATGAACATGGATCAATCAGTTGTCATTGATATGACGAACCTTGATGAGAAAGAATAGATGAAAATGGATCAATGAGTTGTCATTGATACATGATGAAGATGGATCAATGTGGTTTCATTGGTATATGATGCATTGTTGGAAAAATGTATAAATGAATCATTATTGTCTTATCATGATTGATAAGGTGCACAAATGGATGAACTCAAAAGTAATCCCCTTATGGTGAAAGCCCTCACGGGAAGATGCTTTGCGGATTGAGTTATCCTAGAAGAATGGTTGGAGGACCCATGCTTGTATATGGAATAATAAGATTAAGATCAATGAAGTTATTGGTGAAACTATACTATATGGATATTTCTTTTCATACCATTTCCGGTGGTATGTGAAATGTCCCATAAGTCCTCACGGTTTGAGAGTTATGGCCTTATGAAGTTAGAGGACCCTCACATGTTGGCTTGAAGCCCAAAAGGTCAAAGAAGTTAAAGTGTTTGAAAAGAAGAAATCATTATTTAAATGATAAAGTAAAGTGACAAAGTCAAGGTAATTATTTAAATAATAAAGAGAAGTGACAAAATCAAGAAATGATAAAGTAAAGTGACAAAATCAAGAAGGAATATTTAAATGATAAAATATTGGAGAACTTTCTATTTATGGAAAGTGGTTTACCCTAAAATAAGAAAAATACGTTAAGTGACCTAGAAATGGGTTAAGTGACCTAGACGATGAAAGTATAAATAAGATAGCTATGGACTCTTGCAAAACATCATTTTTGTGGATCAATGGACAGATTCTTGTGAGAATATCTTTTGGAGTATTGATGGAGAGCTTCTTATGAGAGCTTATTGTGAGAGAATTTTGGTGTGGATCTCTTGAGCATGATTGAAGATCTATTTTGAGAAAGAGAGCCCGAGGAGGATCTCATGTACACATTGAAGTTTCGGCAAGTCTGAGATCGTGATGGGAAAATTCTTGGAATTATAGAAAAACCCTATTTTCTAGTGCGTACACGAGCTGTCTGTGTATAGGATGCATACACGCAAGCTGTCTGTGTACAGGGTGCATACAGTACATGGGCTGTGAGTGTATAGGGAGCGTATAGTGGGTAAAATCATGAATATTTTTGGTTGAGATGATGACAAGTTGTTGAAGACTGAAGCAGGTTCCATATCTGCATTCTATGGGCTTAGATCTATCACTAAGACACTGGTATGATTACATTGTTGTCTTGATGGATAGTATTGTTTGTTGTGTTGTGAATTCCTAGGGCATTCTTGGTATGGTTTCTATGATGTGGTTTATGTTGGTTGATGGAGTGGGCAACACTCTTATGATTTAATACTGATATGATGGCTATAGTATGTTGATTGCTTATGCATAATTGAGTAGCATTCATATTGATTGGTTATGGAGCATGAGTTAGCTATTGGAGAGCTTGAATGTGTTATGACTGGATGGTGGTCAGTTTGGATAGTGAGAAATAGAGGAGAATGATAAATTGGTTGCAGAGGATTTGAGTTGATCTTGAAGGATAAACCCTAATAGCTCAGAAGGTATACAAATGTTGTAGTACTGTTTGGGAGCATATATGCAGGCTGTAGTATTGCTTGGGTGTGTATACACACATGCTGTACGACTGGTATTGTGCATACATATGCGTGCTGCACTACTGACAGATCGCGTATATGTTGCAGATTGATATCTGTTGAGGATTTTTGCCTCATCTCAGTTGGTGCTGAGTGTGTACACCGAGTCTTGTGTGATAGAAATGGTTCTCTTGTAGAGTTGTACTCTATTCAATTGTTGCCGAAAAATCCCAAAGACTTTATTCCGTAATAAAAAAGAAATTTTTACATACGTCTTGTGTTCTTTGTGTTCCTTGTGGTGATGACTTGTTGATGATATATTGCTGATATATGTTTGTTGATATGTGTTCACATCTAACTAGTTATAAATGATAACAATGAGTAATGAGTAAAATGTTTAATGCTAACTAATGAGTTTTGTGTAAGAGGGAAGTTTTGGGAAAAAGAGACCCACACTCATTTACCCCCCCTATAAGTGTGGTAGGTGCGTCCAACAATTGGTATCAGAGAGAGCCTTCACTACAATCCTTAACAAGCTTGAAGGAGATCCATAGACACACAAATGGATGATGAAGTTCCAATCCTTGATGAGGAAAACTATTCTACTTGGAGAATAGAGATGAGAGTACATTTGAAGGAAATGGGAGAAA
>SNQJ01S0075192.1:139190-154995 GCA_010110895.2 Picea sitchensis | reverse complement strand
GTGGCACTTGGTTCATGATGGAGACATATAATGAGTGATATGATACATTGTTTGGCATGTTGGTAGATGCACATGGTTGGCATATTGGTAGATGCACATGTTGGCATGTTGATAGAGGCATACGATTGATACATTCCATGGATGATATCTTTTGGCATGTTGCATTATGTTGATGTACATGATTGATGCACATAGGTGTTGTGCATGATGACAACACATTTTTGTACAGGATGTACTTGGTTGATATTTTTCTCATGATTCATTATTTCATTGTTGACATATCTTTTTCTTCATGATGATTGGTATGGCATGAGTTTGATGCATGAACAGGTCCAAGGATATTTATATGGTAGAAAATTGTTCATCTTGTAGAGAATATAGGGGAGCCATACCCATAGGGGGAGTCATTCTTCTTCCCATGATTCTAGGAGGATATATTTATCAGATGCATACCTAGAAAAGAGTGCTATATTTAGAGCACATAAGCATAAGTCCAGGGGGAACAATGGTCACAGGGGGTGTATGAGTGATGTATCTTCAGCATTACATCAGAGTGATATCCCTTGCTAAAAAATGTAGATATTATTCAGAGGATGATCAAAGGCATTCAGACAGGGGGAGCGGCCTCAAGGAGAGTTCAAGCAGGGGGAGCAGCCCGAAGGAGAGAATGCCCCTTTTCCATTGATGTCAAAGGGGGAGAAATGGTCACATGGATGTGATTGATGTTTAGTAATGGGGAGAGATAGTCATATTGATATGTTTGATGACTATTGATGTAGAGCATTCCTTCTCTAGATGATGATATCAATAATTGGTAATTGGTGTTGACATCAATGTTGGTATTTCCATCAATGCCAAAGGGGGAGATTGTTGGATCATGTTGTCATTGATTCCAATGGTTGATTGATTAATGTCATTTATTAAGGTCACGTGATTGATTGATGTCAAAGGATTTATCGATTGATGATTGATGTAATATAAAATGTATTGTCCTTGATGAGAAAGCATAGATGAACATGGATCGATGAGTTGTCATTGATATGATGAATGTTGATGAGAAATCATTGATGAAGATGGATCAATGAGTTTTCATTGATATGATGAACCTTTATGAGAAAGAATAGATGAATATGGATCAATAAGTTCTCATTGATATGATGGATCAATGAGTTGTCATTGATACATGATGAAGATGGATCGATGTGGTTTCATTGGTATATGATGCATTGTTGGAAAACTATATAGGTGACTCATTATTGTCTTATCATGATTGATAAGGTGCACAAATGGATGAAATCCAAAGTGGTCCCCTTATGGTGAAAGCCCTCACGAGAAGACGCTTTGAGGATTGAGTTATCCTAGAAGAATGGTTGGAGGACCCATGCTTGTATATGGAATAATAAGATGACAATCAATGAAGTTGTTACTGAAACTATCCTATATGGATAGTTCTTTTCATACCATTTCTGGTGGTATGTGGAACGTCACATAACGCCTCACGGTTTGTGAGTTATGGCCTTACGAAGTTAGAGGACCCTCACATGTTGGCTTGAAGCACAAAAGGTCAAAGAAGTCAAAGTTCTTGAAAGGAAGAAATCATTATTTAAATGATAAAGTAAAGTGACAAAGTCAAGGTGGATTATTTAAATAATAAAGAGAAGTCACAAAATCAAGAAATGATAAAGTAAAGTGACAAAATCAAGAAGGAATATTTAAATGATAAAATATTGGAGAACTTTCTATTTAAGGAAAGTGGTTAACCCTAAAATAAAGAAAATAGGTTAAGTGACCTAGAAATGGGTTAAGTGACCTAGAGGATGAAAGTATAAATAAGATAGCTATGGACTCTTGCAA
This sequence comes from Picea sitchensis, assembly GCA_010110895.2. Taxonomy (NCBI): domain Eukaryota; kingdom Viridiplantae; phylum Streptophyta; class Pinopsida; order Pinales; family Pinaceae; genus Picea; species Picea sitchensis. The sequence continues at coordinate 153,141 of SNQJ01S0075192.1, read as the reverse complement.
AACATCCTTTTTGTGGATCAATGGAGAGCTTCTTGTGAGAATATCTTTTGGAGTATTGATGGAAAGATTCTTATGAGAGCTTCTTGTGAGAGCATTTTGGTGTGGATCTCTTGAGAATGATTGAAGATCTATTCTGAGAAAGAGAGCATGAGGAGGATCTCATGGACACATTGAAGTTTCAGCAAGTCTGAGATCATGGCGATGAAATTCTCAGAATTACAAAAAAACCCTATTTTCTGGTGCGTACGCGGGTTGTCTGTGTGTAGGGCGTGTACACACAAGCTGTCTGTGTACAGGGTGCATACAATACGTGGGATGTGAGTGTATAGGGAGCGTACAATGGATAAAATCATGGAGATTTTTGGTTGAGCTGATGACAAGTTGTTGAAGACTGAAGCAGGTTCCAGATCTGCATTCTATGGGCTCAGATCTATCACCGAGACAATGGTATGATTACATTATTGTCTTGATGGATAGTATTTCTTATTGTGTTGTGAATGCCTAGGGCATTCTTTGTATGGTTGCTATGATGTGGTTTATGTTGGTTGATGGAGTGAGAAACACTCTTATGATTCAATACTGATATGATGAATATAGTATGTTGATTGCTTATGCATAATTGAGTAGCATTCATATTGATTGGTTGTGGAGAATGAGTAAGCTATTGGAGAGCTTGGATGTGTTGTGACTAGCTAGTGGTCAGTTTGGATAGTGAGAAATAGAAGAGAATGATAAATTGGTTGCAGAGGATTTGAGTTGATCTTGAAGGATAAACCCTAATAGATCATAAGGTAAACACATGTTGTAGTATTGTTTGGGAGCGTATACGCAGGTTGTAGTACTGCTTGGGTGCATATACACGTTTGTTGTACTATTGGTAGGGTGCGTACATACGTTTGCTACACTACCGACATGTCACGTACCTGTTGTAGATTGATATCTGTTGAGGATTGTTGCCTCATCTTAGTTGGTGTTGAGTGTGTAAGATGAGTCTTGCATGATAGAGATGGCGCTCTTGTAGAGTTGTACTCTATTCAGTTGTTGCTGAAAAACCCCAAGGATTATAGTTCGTAATAAAAAATAAAATTGTACATACATCTTGTGTTCTTTGTGTTCCTTGTGGTGATGACTTGTTGATGATATATTGTTGATATATGTTGTTGACATGTCTTCACATCTAACTGGTTATAAATGACAGCAATGAGTAATGAGTAAAATGTTGAATTCTCACTAATGAGTTTTGTGTAAGAGGGAAGTTTTGGGAAAAAGAGCCCCACACTTATTCACCCCCCTGTAAGTGTGGTAGGTGTGTCCAACAGGATGCACATACACCTTTCTACTTTTAATACAACAATTAATAACATAAAAATAAAATGTTTCCTTAAACATAATTAATTGAAATTGGATGGGTTACTATCAAAACAAAATTCAAGCTCTTAGATAAGCACCCAACCATATCTAGTTCCCATGTTAGCATAAAAAACAATCAAGAGATTCCTTGTCACTAGGACCACAATCAAAATAATAAATAAGACCATATACTTATATATTCATATATAAGTAAGAGTTTACACATGTCTAACAAGAGTTTAGACATGTCTATCTCTGAGTGGGATCTCATCAAAATCCATGGGGTCACCCCATCAATTATCAATAAGCTTTAGGATTGAAATATTAATAGTTTCCCAATAATTATTAGCACTAATTATTAGCACTTTTGGGTTCCACATAGTTTTTGGGGTCTAAAATATGAGTGGTCATGATGAACTTATCATTCTATTAAGTATATGATACATGAGACAATTGTGCCATTCTTCCTAATGTTGGAATTAATAACACAACCAACATGATGGTGAGGCCTTCCATAATGGATCTTAGAATACATAGATATGAAATAATGGGAATGAGAAGTAGCATGGGACTCCTTATTCGTTATTCATAAGTTGTCTCCCTAAAAATTAATAGTGAGTACAATCAGACCATGTTTAGCTTAATATTCTACACCTAGATAAAAAAAAATGAATGTACAAATTCACACAAATTAGTGATTTGTACTTATAGTCTTCAAATATGTTAGGAGAATAAGTATGATTAAATACAACATCACTCTTTTTATTCAACCTGAGAAATAGCACTTCCACTTTAACTAATTTACATGTGACTATCTAATTTGTGTTTATAACCTTCAAATCTTTTAAAAGGCTAAATATAATTAAATACAACATCACTCACTTCCACTTTAACTAATTTCCATGTGACTTTATCTAATTTATGTTTATAACTTTCAAATATTTTAAGAGGCTTAAGTATGATTAAATACAACATTACTCATGTTGCAACATGAGAAGGAGCACTTCCACTTTAACTACTTTCCATGTGACTTAGAAATCAACAACCTAAATGACTTTAATTTCCATGTGACTTAGAACTCAACAACCTAAATGACTTTAGTGCTAATTTGGGATACTTTCTAGGTATTGGAGTTGGGAATTAGAAACTACCTTGTGAAGGTAAAGATTCAACCCTATGAAAATTTAACAAAGAGACATAACAAAACATGTTCTTTATAGTTCCAATTCTTCCATACATAAGAAATTTAGGCTAAGAGCTATTAATGTTCATTCCCCTTAAGATAAAGTTCTTTCTTCGGTAGTATCAATGGTTTCCACAAGTTGTTCAACCAAAAAGTCAAATCTTTTGTTTCGATTTTAGATGCCATAGATTATTCATATGACTATTAAATACAATTTTTCACACAATCACTTCTAACCATAGATTAGAAGTATGACTATTAAAGATGTTTTGTTCACACAATCACTTCTAACCATAAACACTTAGTGAAATCGACCTTTGACTCATTCTAATTCCAATATTTCTACTAGTACTAGAGGCTTGTATGTATAGTTTAATGAAGAAAGAGTGAATAATCAAATAACCTTGTCTAGGAATAATTGATTTCGGTTGGATAGTCTCTACATGTCTTCCAACTCATGCCCAGGCACCCATTCTCATTCTCACTCATGCCAAGGCACCCATTCTCTTGTTTTTAGAGTCAAATATGTCCTTCAGGAAACATATATTTTTCAAGTGTTCATTAAAAGAAATCCTAGGTCAAAAGGCTTGCCAAGATTTCCAACAGAGTAAAGGCCTCATAACTTCCTAGGCCTTCTATATGCGACTACAAGGTTCCTATCTCAAAGTGTTCAACAAAAAATTATGTAGTAAATAAAATAAATTCCATGGAAGAAAGGATTGGAAAAAATCTTTATTATTAAAATTAATAAAATTAAAACAATACCAAAAACCATTATATAGCACTATCATTCTCATTACATCATAACCTCAAAAATTTCATAATTAATTAACATAATTAATTAACACACACAATTAACCTATTTATATTTACCTCGTTTTTCATTTTTCACAAGGTTAAAGCCTTACTTTTAAAATATATCAAATCTTCAAACTCTTCTGGGATCAATGATCCTCCTTGCTTGGATCCAATTTCAACGACACTCTTGATCAAACCTGAAGTTCCATTCCTATCCAATGATTCCATGTTGCCAATTGTTTATCTACTTCAAGCTTCCAACCATTGAGCTATTCAAATCTTCGATTATTGAGCTACTCGAGGCCACTTCAAATGCATAATGGTCCTTTTGTAGGATTTCAACCTTTTGTAGTTCGTTCATTATAGTTGGACATGTCAATTTGGTCCACATCATTACTAATTATTGACTACCATGTGGAATCTAAATTATTAATAACCTTTTGGATTTAAGCCTCGATCATCTATGCATTGTGGTACTTTTGTGATTCATTAAATACTAGGAATTATTACTAGAATTCGATAAATTATAAAATTGAATTCAAATATTTTTTGGTGGTGTAGGATTACAAACTACCTAGGAATTCTCTTGCATCATATGTATTTTACATCACAAAGGATCCCTTAATTTTTATCTATATCAAAGTAACAAGTGTCTATATGTTGATTCCATCCTAAGATTTTTTAAAGAAGAACACCTATGCAAATACAATATCTCAGGAGAACCTTCCAATCTATCTCCTTACATTTTAGAGTATGATTTATCCCTTTTCACAATGTTCTTGTCCTTGAATGCAAGTTTTGGATCATTCTAATATTCCCTTTTCCATGGGATGCAATACAACTTTGAATTATTGAAACTACTTTCCACTAGAAGTGTTTGGCCTCATAGGAGACTTTTTAAGGGATTTTCCAACCTATATACATATTCATGGAAGGAATTCAATAAAATGAGTAATAAATATAAATAGTTGTGAGTACCTAAACACTATGAAAATTACCTATCATGGCCTAATTATTCTTCAAAACAAATTTAAATATTTTGAATAACAACCTCCCAAAACTCTTTTAGAGAAGATTGAAAAGAAAATGAAATACTAAGATAAATTAATGTTTATTCTAAATTATGTGTTTGAGTTATAAAATATTCTATTTTTTATACTCAATCATATTTTTCTCTATAATGTCTATTATTTTTTGAGTGAGACCTTCCTTTATATTAAAGTATTCAAAACACTAACATTAATATATTATTTTTGTCTTGCTTGCTAAACCTTAGGGTTTACTAATAGCAGTGCCAAAAAACTGGTTCCATTGTTAGGCCATAACAAATTCTTGAAAGAGAAAACAAGGTTATGTCATTGAGAACATCACCAAGGGATATACAAAATTGGATTATGGAAAAAAAGATCAAGTTTTCATAGAGAGGAACATGTCATCTATATGTTGATCTAGATTAGTGGAAGGATAGGTTTATATTTTTTGAAAAGTATGGAATTTTTTTTGTTTAATTACCTATTTTATTACAAGTGTGGATAAAAAGACAAGTAGTTTAACCAATACAATATGAGAGTATCCAGAACCTATAATTTGGGACCAAGAAATATTTGAATGACTCAAGGGATGGATAAAAAATGGATGTATGTGATATAATTTTGGTTTGAGTGGGTCAAGGAGCAATACATAGTTGAGTTTGATATCAAATATGACATTTCTTTCAACATGGATGAGAGGGATCTCAAGGAAGGACCATGAGGGAGGTTCATGGACTTAATACCCTTATAGATTAAGATCTTGTTCATGGAGAAATGGTTGATGAAGATGATACAAGATATAATGTTAGTGAGAATCCTCATGATAGGACATTAGGGTAAAAAATAAAGGAGGTTGAAACTAGAGAAAATAGAGAAAGATGGATCTACAATAACATTAAGTAGTCTAGAAAGTTCAATCATACAATCTAAGAAAAAGGGGAGAAGACATTCTCACAAAAATTAGTAGAGTAGGAGATAAAAGAAGAGAGAAAGCATGTCAGGAGTGCATATAAGAAGTAGAGGTACTTGGTGAGTGCGTTAAGAAAGGAAAGGTGTGAAAAGGGTGTTGAAATTATTCTTATAATGGGGGGAGGTGAATCAATATACGATACTTTTTACTTTAAATGAGCATTCATAAATCATTCATTAGATTTAAAATATTAAATGTATGTAAACTCAATTCATAATACACAAATTTTAATTTGGAAATCCTTGTGGGAGAAAACCACAAAAAACGTATCTTTATACATGTCTATAGGAACCAACCTATTGTTAAAAATATTATAGGAACCAACCTATTAGAGCCGACCATATTTTTAGTTGAGTACCAAATCAACAAGATATTGTGTAGGTACCAACCTACTAGAGATACCAATCTCTTCAGTTGAGCACCAAATCAAGAATATATTGTGTAAGCACCAACCTATTGGATTAGGTGAGCACCAAATCAATAAGATATTCTGTAGGAACCAACCTACTAGGGACACCAATATCCTCAATTAACCACCAACTTAGTAATGCTTGTATAGGCACCAATATAATATATTCATACATAGAGTACTTTTGAATTCACCTATATGATTCATACTTCATGACTTTCATAGCATCATCATACTCTTAACTTTCATACTTCAGTTCCTTTCCTTACTTCATACCCTAAACATAAATTAAAAACTTAGCTAGATTTAGCCTTCATTCCCTAGAGAAACCCATAGTATAATTCCAGGCACTATCATCACAACCTCAAAACAATGCACTTTTCAGTATCGTAGTCCTTGCTTCTTCAAGGTGAACCCTTAAAACTCCAATAAAAATTCTATTGCACACATTTAGACCCTAAGAATACTCCACAACTCCTCTTTCTCACCTCAAACCTCTTTTGTGCACTTGTACTTGTTCTTCTTGCTTGAATACTCTTCAAATGCACACATCTATCTTATATTTATAGTGTTTATGTGTTCACTTATGTGGATGAATTGTAAAACTAGCTAGGATGACCTACAAAAATTGTTGGGATGATCTATACTTTCTAGTTGGGATGATCTATCAAAATCTTTCATATATCCTTATTTCTATGGAGTTAGAGGGAGTGCCATATACCATTGGAAATGTCATGGAATAAAATTTTCAACCATGTATTCTATACTCCCATTTGATTTATGTTTTCAAAGTAAAAATGCTTTCAAAGACACAGTATCCAAACTAAGCATAAAAAATCGAAAAACAATATTTCCAACAATCTCCATCCTGCAATGCTTATATTGGAAATATGTAGTCTCCCCCTATATTTGACATCAATGAAAAAAATATTTCCAATAATCTCCTTCTTTGTCATAGATGGAAACCCTTAGTCAATTCTGTAATCCTCCTTTTTTTATTGTTTGAGAAGGCATTTTTGGGAGTAAGCGCAACAAGTGAGGCAGAGTGGGCCAAAGGGAATAGTGCATGCCAGAAAAGAAGGAATACTAGTGTGACAAAGGCCAAAGGGAGAAACGCTCACCGGAAAACAAGGAAGACTATCGTGACAAAGGGAAAATGAAACAATATGCGACAGGGTTTGCAGAAATCCAACACATATGGGGCAAACCTTGCCATGTTAGGGTTAGGGTTTTGGAGTCATATTGTAAGGGTTTTAACCCATTTTTGTAGTATAAATAGAAGATGTATGAGGCAGGTTGAGGTATCTGGGTCTGTTTCTTTGATATCATGTTTTTGGTGCGAATAACCTATTTTGTAGTCCTTTTTGAGTCTGAATATTTGTTGAGAGATATGGAGTTTAGAGGGAGTCAATCTAGAGATGTATCTAAGGGTCAAGTTGCAAGATGTGGATCTTGGTGCGACAATGGTATTCATAACTACTCTCTACTATTCTATGATGTAATGCACGCAACGTCATCTTGATGTAGAAGAAGAAAGAATAATATGATTTGTGTGGACGTAGCCCCAAGGGGGGCGAACCACAGTAAAACTCTGTGTTGCAATGTGTTTGAATGCTTTTGTGATTTCTGCAATCATGGTTGAATAATTAAATGAATGAATGGTTTTAATCACAACATGCACTAGGATATGTTTGTAGAATGAATATTATGAATGAATGAAGTAATGGATCTAATGAATATTGTAGTAGAATGCTTGTTTAGGTATAAATAGAAGTAAGAAGAACAATCCCAACCCCTTCCATGACTGCAAAAATATGCTTCCTACAGTCACCCATAAGCCATATTGGGTGAGATTGTGTTGTGCACTCTGTGTATGGTGTAGGCTTCTATTTTACCAGAAGGGTCGAAGGTAAAAAGTATTTTGTTGGAAAACTAAGGTAGAACCCGGGTCAACCCATATGCCCAACAAATGGTTATGTTGTCGGTTGGAACTCAGAAGAACAACAGAGAATGGGTTTGGTGAATAAGATGCAGTGGTAGAAAGGGATGTTGAGGCCATGGAATCCTATGAAGAAAGAGATTTAAATATGGTTAGAGCCAAAGTAGTTTGATTTCATGCAGAAAGATAATAAGGGTTCTAGGTATACACCGCGCTAGTACCTGCAAAGGTATGTGTTTACTAATTTTCATGAAGCATATTTCTATTATTTTCCAGAGTTATTACAGGAGTGAAAATTGAGTTTGAAAGATACCCATCCGACTAATCATATCAGACCAATAAAGTGGAATGCTAAAAATATTGCGTGGTTGGAAAGAATTAATAATAAATTCACTCGTGCGGTGGATATCTGGTTAGACAACATTACTGTGGGGTTTATCACTGAGTTTGCAGTAGATACAATGAATTCATATACTACTTTAGAGAAATATTTACTAAAGGGACCCAGAGGGAGGTACATTAGGTCTCTCTAGACGTCGATCAAGATCTTATTACATGATACTAGCGTGATGACCATGGAATCAAACAACTAGATCACTCTGCGTGCATGGGGGAGTTGGGGGAAGCACTAAGGAAGATATAAGAAATGAAGAAGGATATAGAGAGTAGCCAGAAGAAGGAGGAAATGGAACCCATCATGATGGATGATGAACAAACCATGGAAATTGTAAGGAATGCATGTGTGATGCGCAACAAACAACCCTACTAGTATTAGATGAAAAGTAAAAGGAGGGAATTAGCTGAGTGAGAGGGCTTGGACAGTGATGAGAAAGAGATAGAGGATCTTTGTTCCACGAGGAATATTGACCATATATTGTGTGCCACATATGAGAGAAAAACCATAGGTCTTGGGTTTGGTGCAGAAGAAATATCTCCATTCCAGATCTGAAATAGTGTTGAACCCACAACTCCATGTGCGAATATGACAACTAAAGAAGAAAAAGTAGTGAACCAACAAGTGATTAGTGGTAGAAGAATTTTTACAGGACATGGGTCCAGTAGCATAAGTGCAAGTTCAATAAGTAGCAGTCAAGTATCTACACCACACGGAGGTGGTAGTTGAGAAAATTTCACAATGACATGACAAGATCCAACTATTAGGTTACCATAATTATGAGAGGATGGGTCAGACGATCCAAAAAAAAATTTGTTTATCTGTGAGAAGATATGGGAATAAAATTAGATTACATATGACGATACAAAGGTTGCGAAGGTTGAAAACACATTTAGATATCACACATTACATTGGTACATGGGTCTCTCAACAAATAAGCCAACGAGAACACCTACAACTGTAACAAATGTGAAAAGGAACTTAATCAATGAATTTCAAAATACTAGCTCAGAAGATCAGTTTATGAATGAAATGATAGAAATCAAGAAGAAACTAGGAGAATCAGTCTGGGAAGCAGACTAGAAGTTCAAGAGGCTAAAAGGTAAGTTAAAGTAGACTATTACTGATACACAACACAAACATTTGTTTTTCAATTCTTTGTTTCCACACTTGAAGTATCCTTCGAGACAACATAAATTCCAAAGTCAAGGTGAGGCTCTGGAAGAAACATTATAATTAGAAGAAAAGAATTAAAATCATACAGATCCAACTGTGGAAGAACTAACGAAATATTTGAAGAACTTAACATTCGATTTGAATCAGAACAAAGGAAAAGACAAAAGAGAAGATGTATAATGTACAATGTGCAGGACAAAAGGCCATCACAAGAATGTGATCCAAGATATTTTCATCGTGACTTGTAAAGAATTGTATTAATTGAGCATAAATTAATGTGCACCATTAGAGAAGGGAAAAATTAGAAATGAAGAGACATAAGCATTAGATATGAACATAGAAACTTGATAAGAGATTTCATCCCTAGTGGACTATGTCTCCGTGTCTTGCTCTCAAATGGGTAGGCTCTTTTATTAACTTAGCAAAAGAATTTGGAAAATACATGAATATACCTCATTCTGAAATCAAGATGCAGAAATAATACTCATATCAGAAAACAAACATCACCATTGTATTCGTGGCATTGAATTACCCAAAAATGACTGTCTCCATGCTCCAATCCGACTCCGGTACTCCCAGGCCCAAGGAAATCCTGTCTCGGTTTATGTTCCCTCTGCATCAACAATTATGAAATCATCTACCTCGAAATCCATGCCAGATTGTATAGTATGGTCACGCTCCTTCCCCTTGGCTCTGGCCCAAAATTCATTCTTAAATATTAAACAAGGAAGATATACCAAGGCACACCCCTTGGCATGCTGGTTAGAGCAGAGTTTTAAAGGCTTTATTCTGGGTGGAGGTTCCGAGATCGAATCCGCCGGACTCCATTTTTGGTAGTGGTTACATATATGTTTATCTATGGTTTAAACTGACACTATGTTTGTCAGTTTGCTAGAAACTCCGCTAATGATGGTTATAGATTTGGCGTGGTCCACCAGATTTGGCGGACCCGCCAATTCTTTTTAAAAACAAAAATCATTCATGGGATAACAATGGGAATTCTTGGGATGCCACGTGTCACCCCATGATTGGGCCATGTGGCACCTGATGATTCACTTGCTCACATGCTAACATGGCTTTCTCTGTCATTGTTGTACTAACACATGGCACTCCTTGAGTGGTGCCATGTGGCGTCTCCTATGGGTGCGACGTGGCACTTTCGAATTAGTCCGTATGGACCCTTAAAAATTCCACTAGTGGGTGACACATGGAATCCTATGGTGATGCCACATGACATGCTGATGTAAACATCCGTACGATGATGCCACCCTGCCATGTTAGCTACTGATGTCAGCAGTATAGACGATAATGTGTCCCTTGTTGATTGGTCTTGGTTGATTGCATCTTTGACCACAGATATCTTTCAAACCATAACTCCGTTTGACGATCCATTTGTGCCATTAGAAATATTGTGACGCGATCTTCACAATAATTCCGTTTTCACTGAGTTTTGGGAACTTTGAATTTTTCCCTTTCTCTATTTGCTGAAGCCAATCTTAACATTCTGAGTTGCCTCTAAGAGTTCTAAGTTATCCTTATCTTTCTCTAGATCCTTTTTAGTTCACGCCTTCCCTTTGAGAGATTTTTGGTCCACCAAAATATTTCATCAATCCATTGGTAAGTGAGGGAAGAGTTCCCTCACTTTTTCCTTCTCGATTCACTTTTCTTTTCTTGGATGGGTGCCCTTTAAGCCTACTCGAAGATAATCAACATTACCCTTGAGTGAATTCCTGTTCCTCATGTCTAGGATGATATCTTCCTATAACTCATCCAAGTACTCAGGTGAAAATTCATCAACTGATAGAATTGAAACTTGCTCATCTTGATCAATGATCATGGGAGGCTAAAAAAGTTTCAAGTTGTCAACATTCACAACTTAGTAAATATGCATATAAGGCAGAAGATCCAGACGAAAATCATTGGTACCTCTTTTCTATAAGATAGTGAAGGGTCCATAATGAATGGGCTTGAGTTTCTTGCCTTCACCCTTCAACCTCTCCTTTCTGATGTGAAGCCATACCCGGTCTCCAACCTAGAACTGATGATCAACCCTGTGCTTGTCGTGACGAGCTTTATACTATTCTTGACTCTTTTACAATTGTTCCTTGACTTCTTGGTGTATCTGTTGTATCCTATGGATGAACTTGCGGGCTCTATCCTCTGTTCAATATTCATTTACATCAGTATCTCTCCCATACATCAAGTCCAAAGGAACCTTTGGTAGGTACCCAAAACATGTCTCAAAAGGTGAACTTTGTGTGGATGAATGTAAAGCTCGGTTGTACGCATGCTATAAATAGGGTATTTTTTCATCCCATACCTTGAGACGTTTGTTGCAGTAGCCTCGAAGCAATAGTACCACTGTTTAGTTTACCGCCTCTGTCTGTCCGTCAGTCTGTGGATGGAAAGAAATGCTCCTCTTCAATTTGGTGTCCATCATCTTCCACAATCTAGTCCAAAAGTCTCCAAGGAATTGATTTTCTCGATCCGAAATGATAGATGTGGGTAATCCAAAGTGAACCCAAACATGCTGAAAGAATAGATTAACAGTTTGCTCAACAGTGATATGTTTTTTACAAGGCATCAAGATATACATTTTGTTGAACCAATCCACTACAACATACAAATAATCATGACCCCCTTTGGTCATGGGTAAACCCCCTACACAATCCATGGATATACTTTCCCATGGATGGGATGGAACATGAATTGGTGAGTATAGCACCAGTTTTCTATTAGCGGGCTTATAAGTAGAACACATCACACACCCCTTTACATATTTAGTTACAATTGCTTTCATTTGAGGCCAGTAACAAAACTTTGTAAACGAGCCATAGTTTTTCCTACCCCAAAATTCCCAAACATAAGAGAAGTATGAGATTATTGTATTACATGGACTTGTTCACTCGTAGGAATACATAGCTTTCCAAGATGGTAAAGTAACTTTCCCTGCAGACAATATTTCTCTACATGTGCACCAATGGTTAGCTTCGTATATACTTATTTAAAATCTTCATCGATGGCATATTGCTCAATATATCTATCATGAGATAAAGAGTAATTCTTCAAAATAATAGAATCATCAATAGGAGGTCTAGAAAGGATATCAACTACGTTGTTACTTGTACCCTTCTTATACTTGATTACCAAGTGAAACTATTGTAGAAAACCTATCCACCTTTAGTGTCGATATTGTTGCAATTTGGTCTATGCTTGAAGATACTGTAAGGGTTGGTGAGTTGTATGTATAATGGTTTCCTTCTCTAACAAGTAGTGCTTCCATTTCTTTACACTCTGGACTAATGCATACAACTCTTTATCATATGTAGGATATTTAACAACAACTTGGTTAAAAGTTTCAGAGTGGTAACAGATGGGCTTATGATATTGCATTAGTACTGCACCCATGGCATATCCACTAGCATTTGTCTCGATCTCAAAAGGATTTTGAAGATTCGATAGTGCTAATACTGGTGTAGTACCGATATTCCCTTTGAAAGTGTCGAAAGTTTTTTGTTTCTTTCATTCCCACTGAAAATTTTTGTTCACACTGGTTAAGGCATGTAGAGGAGCTACTATGAAGGAGAAATTGGGAATGAATCTCTTCCAATACTATTTTTCACCTAAGAATATTCAAACTTAGGTTACACTTTTTGTCTCAGGCCAATTAACAATTACATCAATTTTGGAAGGGTCAATTTTCAATTGTCCTCCACCTACAATATGACCTAAGTATACAAGTGCAGTCTTGCCAAATTCACATTTAGACAATTTTACATACAACTTCTCCCTTTGCAAAGTATCCAATACTTTCTTTGCATGCCTCACATGCTCATCCCATGTTTCGCTAAAAACAAGAATGTCGTCTAAATATACAATCACAAAGTCATCTATGAAAAACATGAATACATCATTCATCACACACATGAAAGTTGTCGGAGCATTACAAATCCCAAATGACATAACCAACCACTCAAACAATCCTTGTTTGGTTTTAAAGGCAATTTTCCATGCATTTTGTTCTACGACTCTAATTTGATGATATTCACTACACAAATCCAACTTAGTGAAACACTGAAATAAACAACATTCTTCAATTGATCAAGTAAATCATCTATACAAGGAAGAGGGTATCGATTTTTCACCGTGATTTTATTCAAGGCCTGGTAATTGACACACATTCGCGATGTTCCATCCTTCTTTGGCACCATCACGATCAGATAACCATAAGGACATCAACTGGGTGTGATGACCCCTTGATCCAATAAGCCATGTACTTGCTTCTTGATCTTTGTCATGTCCACAAATGACTGTTGGGTATGCGTTATATTCTTTGCATGAGTAGTAGTGTATGAGTGTCTGCGCCAGGCGCGCAGGGGGGTTAGAGGGGGGGCCGCTAGGCCCCCCCTTGGGGGGTGTAGGGGGGCAGCGCCCCCGAAATTTTTTTTCGCACCGAGGCGACATATTTCTGGGACGACATATTTTCGGGATGACATATTATCGGGACGACATATTTCCGGGACCACATGATATTTAAATGGTTTTTTAGCACATGGTTTTTTGCTAATGGTTTTCTATTTCCGGTTAAGGAATTAGGGTTTTGGACTAATCCAGGTCATTGGGTTAGGGTTTTGGATGCCGCTGGCTCCTATATGTATATTGTATTGTAAACAATGTAACACAATGTATGAATATAATATA